>BQNB010000290.1:124459-187170 GCA_026074375.1 Tanacetum coccineum | reverse complement strand
AGAAAAATACGAACTAAAAAATTTGTGTCTAACTTGATTATTAGTTACTGAGGGGTTAGAAATATATCTTCGCTTAACAGAAAGAGAATAAGCGTTTATTTGATCTTGATCCTTATGGATCGAACAGGGGCCTGGACTGGATCTCCAGGGCTCCCCTAATAATATCCATAAATGGCTTGTTTTTGGTAAGAGATGAATATTACCATATGTAAATTCCGGTGCATGGTACACATCAGTATTCCAGTGCATTTCGCCCTCTGAGTCAGAATAAATATGTTTTCGAACTTTCTCTTTCAAATTCAAAGTGGATGTTCTCGCGCGAATCTCAGCAATGACTTGTTCTGATTCTACATATTGATCGTTTTGAACTAAAAGAAAACTTTTGGGCGGAATACACACATTGTGTATAATATCTTCACTCTCAATAGTTACATACAAGTCTCTAGAACATAGAAAAGCAGGATGTCCATGACGTGTACGTGTCGGATGAACCAAATCCTCGTTGAATTTTATTTTTCCATTAGAAGGGGCTCGCACATGTTCTGCAGTACCCCCTGTGAATACTCCGCCGGTATGAAAAGTTCTTAATGTTAATTGAGTGCCCGGTTCTCCAATAGATTGACCTGCAATAATACCTACAGCTTCTCCCAATTCGACCAGGTCGTCATGAGCCGGACTTCGGCCATAACATAATTGACAAATCCAAGACGTACTCCTACAAGTAAAGGGAGTTCGAATAGAGATTGGTTGTGCTCTAAAAGTTATGAATCTATTGACAAGTCCAACTCCAATATCTTGATTTCTAGTAGCAATGCATCGCGAACCTATATATATATCATCTGCTAATACACGCCCAATTAATGTTTGGATAAAAATCCTGTCCGCCATCATTCCATTTCGAGGACTTACCGAAATACCTCGGACAGTGCCGCAATCTGTTCGACGTACAACAATGTGTTGAACTACTTCAACAAGTCTGCGCGTGAGATATCCTGCATCTGATGTTCGGATAGCGGTATCCACAACTCCTTTACGGGCTCCGTAACACGAAATAATATATTCTGTTAAAGAGAGTCCTTCGCGTAAATTGCTTTGAATGGGTAAATCAATCATTTGCCCTTGGGGATCCGACATTAATCCTCTCATACCTACTAATTGATGTACCTGAGATGCATTTCCTCTGGCTCCCGAAAAAGACATTATATGGACTGGATTAAAAGGATCGGTCATCCGAAAATTAGGATTCATTTCTTGTCGCAAATATTCACTTGTGGCATACCAGATCTCGATCGATTGACGTAATTTTTCTACCGCGTGTACATTCCCATAATGATGGTGTTTTTCCAAAATAAAACTTTGTTGTTCAGCGTCTTGAACTAGCCATCTTTTAGAAGGTATTGTTAAAAGATCATCAATTCCTAATGAAATAGATGCGGCGGTAGCTTGTCGGAAACCCAGAGTCTTTACTTGATCCAGGATATGTGATGTATATCCTATTCCATAGTGATCAATAAATCGACTAATAAGTCGTTTCATGGCAGTTCCGTCTATCATTTTATTGTGAAAGACCTGAGTGGGCCGTTCTGCCATCAGTACCTCCATATTGCGCTGAGTAGAATTTGACAATGGGTTTGAGTCAGTGATTGTAAAACTTCCTTTTCTAGATCTTGATTCACGTAGAAATTCCGCAATTGCAATTATAGTCCTAGTTAACCCGGTGAGACTCGAATTCCCCCTGGTAGCATAGAATTACAACAGCCCTGCCAAAACCCCTGTATGGCTTCTTCTATTTCTCGATAAAGAGAAATATGACCGAGAGTGGTTCGAATATATATATAAAGAATTTCTTTTTTTATACTTCTTACTATTAGATAGTGTCCATAAATCTCATAATAGGTCCCCAAAGATTCATAGTGAATTTCGATGGGAGTTTCTCTTGCAGCAATAACGCGTTGATCTAGTCGCCACCGCAGCCACAAGGGACTACCTAAATTGATACGTTTTTGCCGATAAGCTCCAATTGCATCATAGGCATTAGAAAAAAAAGGTTCTTTTTTTTTTGTATACTTATAGTTATTATCTTCATTTTGATAGTTTATACGATTACATGGATTATACCTATTTACACAAATACCCCGACGATTTCCACTCGTTAAGAAATAGAGTCCACTAAGCATATCTTGAGTTGGTGCAGAAATGGGATCTCCAATAGTTGGAGACAAAAGATTCATATGAGAAAACATAAGTAAACGTGCCTCTGCTTGAGCCTCCAAAGATAAAGGCACATGAACAGCCATTTGATCCCCGTCAAAGTCTGCATTGAAGCCCTTACAAACTAATGGATGTAAACAAATAGCACGCCCTTCCACTAAAATGGGCAGGAATGCCTGTATGCCTAATCTATGCAGAGTAGGCGCTCTATTTAGCAATACAGGATGGTCGTCCAGAATTTCCTGAAGTATTTCCCATACAATCGGTTTTTTTTTTCGAATTTTACTTTTAGCAACTCCGATGTTCGAAGCAAGATGTTTTCTAATTAGGTCACGAATTACAAATGCCTGGAAAAGTTCTATTGCTATTTCGCGAGGCAATCCACATCGATGTAATGAAAGTGAAGGGCCCACGACAATCACGGACCGCCCTGAATAATCGACCCGTTTACCAAGCAAAGTCTCGCGAACTCTTCCTTCTTTGCCTTCAATTACATCTGAAAGAGACTTGTAAACTCTATTATGATCATCCCTCATCGGTTGTCCGCAAATTCCATTATCAAGAAGTGCATCCACGGCTTCTTGCAGCAATTTTTCCTGAGATATTATTAATTCTTCTGGCGTAGCTATACTTGTTGTTAATAGATCTGTAAGAGTATTATTTCGATAGATAATTCTTCTATAGATTTCATTAATATCCGAGGTCACTAGTTTATCCTCATCTATATGATAGATTGGTCTCAACTCAGGAGGAAGAACTGGTAATAGACGCAAAACCATCCATTTTGGTTATATATTTGTTCGAATAAAATGCTTAGCCAATTCCATGCGTCTAAGCAAAAAATCTTTTCTTCTTCCAACTTTTCGATCTTCCCATTCATTCCCTGTGGGTTCCTCTTCCTCCAATTCTTTCCATTCTATCAATGAAGAATCTATAATAATTCGTAAATCTAGATTGGCTAATTGTTGTCTGATAGAACCCCCCCCGGTAGACATCTCTCGATTTCGAAATGTATCGAAGCTTCGGGTAGTAAAAAAAATGGGGATCCTGTATTTCCAGGGTTGGATTTCGTATTCCAATAAACCCCGTAATCGTAAAAAAGTGGGTTTTTTATCTATGGGCCTAGCAAAATAAAAATTGGGATAGGATCTCCCCCCCCTCAAAATCGGACGTGAAAGTTTCCTTTCATCCGGCTCAAGTAGGTCAAAGAAAAAGAAAGGAGTTCTCGCTTTCAAATTGCAAATTATATAAAACTCCAAAAAGATCTACTCCTTAGTCAAGTTTCCAGTGAAGACCAAGCAAAACTTCATTTATTCCATCTTCTTTATTATTTTTATTTAGATTTTATGAATTCCTCAATTATGACATAAATGAAATGTGAAATTCTTGAGTAGTCTACTTTCCCTCGAATGATGAATCCCGTAATTCTTAATTAAAGAGAGCACCGTGGAATTCATAAGGAATTTACTTGTCTATGTACTATTCCATTCGATCTTTTAGGTCCCGACTTCACCTCGACGGTTAGGCCACGATGCCCTTAAAGTCTATATGCGATAGATAGACTCTTGTAACCATGACATCTTTTCTATTTGCTATTTGAACATAATTTCTTTCTAAAAAAAAGAACTGCTTAATTCTACAAAAGAAAAAGTATTTTTTTTACGAGGTATAACTATCAATTCTTATGAAATCGACCATAGATCAATTCCTTTTTTTGGGAGCGTCTTGAATACATCCCTAATTCTGAGCTTCATGTTACTCCTACCAAGAAACATGTCAGGTATAGGGCATCCCGATTGGATTAAATGGGATGACAGTTTCTCATTTCAAATCTGTAAAATCAGAATTTCGATCAAATCACACACCGCAGTATACTAGATCAAATCACACATTTCATGTTTGCTTGGTGCATCTATCATATTACTATAAGTATTTGAGCTCTAATTTTCTATTGAATACTATATGTAAGCAATCTATGCTGATAATTTTGATTAATCTATTTTATGAGATTACTTATACACCTACCGTGTTATCATAGGTCATGTCTTCCCCATCAGCCCTTACTGTCCTAGATACTATTACACCTACTAATAGATCTAGAGACCCCCCAGTGATCACTCCTTTACAGGATAACCCTTATATGCTAGTTAGGCAGGCTTACACACCCATTGCTACGGACATTGAGTCTGAACCTTTTGAGGATCCCACTGAGACTGAGTGCTGCCCTAGGGGACAGTGGCTGGGTCTCCTCAGTCTCAATGGGATCCTCAAAAGGTTTGGACTTAATGTTCGTAGCAATGGGTGTGTAAGCCTGCCTAACTAGCATATAAGGGTCATCATGTAAAGGAGTGATCATTGGGGGATCTCTAGCTCTATCAGTAGGTGTGATAGTATCTGGGACAGTAGAGGCTGATGGGGAAGACATGGCCTGTGATAACATGGTAGGTGTATAAGTAATCTCATAAAATAGATTAATCGAAATTATCAACATAGATTGCTTACATATAGTATTCAATAGAAAATTAGAACTCAAATACTTATAGTAATATGATAGACGCAACAAGCAAACATGAAATGTAAGCATGGGTAATGAGGAAATAGGAATAAGGCAAGCATTTAAGGCGACAAATAATGCAATTAAGGCAATCATACTAGTCAATGGACAATCAATAATGATTCACGCATTAGCAGTCATGGTGAACCATATATAAAAGTCTAATGTGAAGGTACATATATATAATATGTACGTTCATGGTCAAGGTATTTTTCAGGTGATCTTATGTGACCCTTGCACTTTTCTGGAATCTATATGTTCTAATTTAGTCCTTTGACTTTTTGACTTTTGTCATTTCCGTTAGAACAAGTTACCGTGTTGACGGTGGTGAATCTATGTTTATCTTGGTTATCGATCTTTTATTGCTTATGTTAATCCTTTTTAGAGGATTTTATCTATGTTGATCATGATTCGGGATGTTTGCCCCGTAAATAGCTTGAAATATCAAATAACGAGTCCCGACACGTCCGTTAATGTTCGTATCAAATCTGAGGCAATCTAACCTTTTTACCTATGGTGTAAATAATCAAAGTTTATGTAAATAAGTTTTTAAATTTGATAAAAATATGAGAAACTTTCGGGTCACGTTTTTAGACTAAACTATGATCGTTTTATGAACCTGACAAGTGACGGAAGGCACCTAGGATCCCCCTAGGATGCCAACCCTTGTTCGAGCCCCACAAGGGACAACAAGGCACCAAATTAGCAACCTTGTCCCCAAGTGGTACCATACATATTGTCTTATTGATTTTCAAAACACACACACAACATATAAATTTCATTTTTGTTTCTTTCTTCCTCCTTTGGCCTCGTCCGAACTCCAACACACACAAACAATATTTTTTTGATTTTTGATCAAGAACATGGTGGTTTAAAACATTTCCGGGCTGATTCTAGTAGATGGGGTATCATTAAAACAACGTGCGGGTTGTCGGTTTCGTGTTTAGCTCGCTTTCAAAACCCTCTTTGTAAGTTATATTTTCTACAAGTATTCTTGTACTTTTAGAGTTCTTATGATGCATAGATGAAAGTTGTACAGTGCGTTTTCTAGAAATCTTAAGCTAAAAAAATTTCGAAATAAATAAAAAGGGTGCTTGTTTTGGTTCGAAGTCGGACAAAAGGGGACAAGGGTTTGTCATTTTTATGTCGTGGTTATGATGGTAGAATAACATTTATACGCTATGTAGCTTATTTATTTGCTAGCTTATTAGCTTATTTATAAGCTAAAATGCTTGATTTTGGGCTTGTAATACCCACGGCCCAAAAAGCCCAATAAGCCATGGCTTATTGTAGGCTTTTTGAAGGCTTTTTGTGGTCCGACTTACTTTCATGGATTTTAGTTATAACTTATTTTGATAGCCTATTGTTATATCTAAAGAACTACGTGGCTTATTAGCTTAATAAAAAGCTAAATACATTTGTTTTGAGCTTATGAGGCTCACGGGCCGATAAGGCCCAATAAGCCGCGGCTTATTATGGACCTTATTGTGGTTCGACTTATTTTCGTAGCTTTGGTTAAAGCTTATTATGATATTTAAGGCCTAACATAGCTTAATGACTTGAAAATAAGCTACGGATAGCTTATTTTGGGATTTACATTGGGACCACAAACCAATAGGCTTAAGCCAAACCGTTGCTTGGTCTTGAGCCCGTTGAGTCAGTGGCTTATGTTGTATGGCTAATTTTCCGAACTATATATTCAATTTAAAGATTAAAATTGGAACCTAATCAATCTGAAGACTTAATATATACTTTTTGGAACCGCTATTAGGCCTAAAGTGGCCCCAATAAGCGAAAACAAGTTTTTAGCATGATTTAAAACGAACTTTTGAAAGTAAAACATAACTTACTTATATATAAACGGGCCACCGTTCGTCCTGTAGGAAAGCCTTTTTTTGATAAACTTCACAAATATGGATTTTGGCATGTTGACGGATATTGGATAGATATAAAGGGAAAGGTGTTTGAAATTGATGTTTAAAACCTTTGGGAAACGATTTATAAACGAAGTTGGTTATGACGAAATTTTGTAAAAATTCTATACATAGAAAGTTTACCACAAAACATACTTTGGCGAAAATACTAGAAATAATTATATATTTTAATAGACCGGTCTAAAGAGACGAAAAATATATATTGTTTTAATAATTATATAAAATATAAAGAGCTTACCCTATTTCTATTTACAGGATCTTTACTTAGCTATGATAAAGCTTAGTTATATTGGGATAATCCAAGACAACTATAAGTAGAAAAGGTAATTTGTTGCGTACAGGGCTAAGATTATGAGAATATTACAAACTATGGGCGTAATCAAGTTTGCATATTAAAAAGAACAATGAAACAGTAAAACAAGATCTATACTAAACAATTTTAATAGGTACGTTGAAACTATATTGAATAACAAAATGAGCTATAATACTAACCAGATTGCTATGCAAGCAATGAATACTAATATGAAAAACGATTAATTAGATCTATGGCGAATGGGTTATCCTTTTATACACTAATGAAACCCTAATGGGCGGAACAAAACCGTCAAGTGGATCAATGGCATAATCTATTCCAAATATATCTCATGCATATCACTTTTAGCATCCTAATATATCTCATGCATATCACTTTAGCAGTACTAACTATATAACTAACAGTACTAACTATTATAACTAACAATACTAATAAACTGACAGTACTAACACTTTGTACTGGCAACACTAACTATTACACTAACAGTACTAATGACTTAGACTATTTTCTCTAATCTTCAGCAGCAACACAAACTTGAACCAATAGCATTAAGTTGTAGAAGCCTTTAATTCCCAACAATCCTCCCCTAAACTTGATATTTACCTTGTTAATCATCAAGTTTCTTCATTATCTGCATTTTGAGCACTAGAAGGATGTATCTAAACACCTTACTGTCTTGATCTGTTTGCTTGTATAAATATTTTCCTTAAAAGTTCTCTAGACATCTCACTATATGCTCTCTAGTCTTCTATTTAACATCCTTGAAAGCATTTCCTGTGTAAGAGGATATGTATTTTCTACCAACATGTGAATAGAAATTCCAGTATCCATCAACAATACATGAACTCCACATGAGTCAAATAATCTCCAACTTATCAAGTTGTAGTCCTGTTGATTCTTCCATATTTCATCTTCTTCACTAGGCTCAAATAAAGTCTTCAGATCTCCCCAAAGCAACAAGTCATATCCTTCTGGGCTTGTTGTCTCATACCTTTCTTTTACCAGCCTGTAAAGATCTATCACATCTTGTCTGTCAAAGTCATCAAGCATTCTACTGAATATTTTGTAATTCTTAGAACTTCCATCTGCTTTGATGATTTGATAATACATCATGTTCTCTGTCAGAATGTGTGTCTTCCAGTCAATTATTAGATATTTGATAGCCAAAGATTCAAAATCCATAGCAATATCATCCCTTGGAACTATATCCAAACATGCTCTAAGCTCTTCTCTTTCAGCCTCATCCTTTAGTTTCTGTTCTTGACACTTTCTTCATCATGTTCTGCTTAGGTCATCCTTCATATACTTTATGATTGCTTGCTACCGCTATCACTTTATTTCCTCTGTCATCACTCGATTAGGAAACAAAATCATTAATCCATTGCTGTTCCTTCTTGTATAACTTCTAAATTTCTTCAAAACTCTTGCTCTTCAGTTGAGTGTGAGTGTAATTGCCCATGTGCTTCAGATAAGTTACCATTTTGTTCCTGAGTTGAGCTCTGGTTGATGGCTTGTTTCTAATTTGTTCAGCTCTCTGTGCAGCAAAGAACTTCTTCCTTTCTGCAATCAAATCTACCAACATTCTAGCTTGCTCATCAACAGTGAATTATTCTCTTTCTTCTTGTTGAAGTCTTTCAGCTAGTAATTCATCTGCATCCATTCTTGTTTGAACATCTTCTATTTGTTCAATCAATGCAACATCCTTAGCCTCTTGTTCTGCAGCTTTTTCCCTAGCAATCCTTTGCTCTTTCTCAAACTGTGCTTGTTCTTCTTCAAACAACCTTTGAGCTAGCTCTTCATCCGTCTGAATCTGTGCCTTTCTTAGATTCTTTGGAGTAGGTTCAGGCTCCACCATCTTGCCTATACCTTTATCTTGGCTTTGTACTGCTGGTGCTGGTGTTGCTCTCCTTGGTTCTTCTTCAACATTACGAATCATTACTGAGCTTGTCCTTGGTCTTGCACTGCTAATGGCCACAAGTGTATCAGCAATAGTTGTCATCTCATCTTCAAAAATATCCTCAGTAGTACTTTTAGAAGGACCAACAACACTAACATTTAAAGGTCCAGCAGTACTAACATGTGAAGGATAGCATACACTTACAATAATTATAAGCAAGTATTAAGTGTATCCCCAATAGTAGTAATTTGTTTAGTGGTACTACCACCTTCAACATTCTCCATTGAATCATTAAGCACATCAAAGTCACTATCATTAAACATTGGCTTTGTCTTGTCACTTTTCCTCCCTTGTTTGGATACATTCTCCTTATCCAAACCTTTTATCCTGGAGATACCAATCTTGAAGAGCTTCATCCATGAAGTTCTTGCCCTTAGTGCCTTTTCCAATCTTTTGACTCTCTTTTCAGCTTTTGGATCACCAAGTCTTGAGCAGTCTTTGAGTTTTCCAAGGCAAGAACTCTGTTTGACAATTGGGTATAAAAATTTATCAATTCATTAAAGTTAGGTCTACCCTCATCACTTCCAGGTGTGTGACCTGCTGAGAGAGGTAAATCATAGGGTGTTGGTGGTACAAAATCCATCAAATCAACTTGATGTTCCATACTGTCCTCCCACTTCCAGATGTGTTACCTTTTGAGAGAGGTGGGTCATGGGACTTTTTAGATGAAGTCTCAAACCTAGTCTGAGCATCTGCACCCCCCTAATGTGGTATCTTGGTGCTTAGGTCCACTACCTGAACCAAGTCCCTGAGGAGATGGTTCATTAAGTGTTGCCGTGGGTCGGGTCTTATGGATGTTACCACTTTCCTACTCTGCCTCTAAGCTAGAAGCAGTAGTGGCAGCCCTAACCACTCTGTCATCCTCTCCTGTATAGACAGCCTCATCACCAACCTTCTTAGGGGTCCACTAGACTAAGGAATCTCAGTGTCCTGACCTCTTTGTGGATCGCACTAGATTTGTGAGTCTTTTGGTGTTGTGTTGCAACAGTAGTAACTTAAGAGGGTGGAGCAGTTGAAGATGGTGGTTGGGGTTCAGAGGGTTGTCCTGAACCTTCACCCTCAACTACTGAGGTACTAACATAGATGCAAACAATGGAGTAATTGTTCCTGAAAAATATTTATTTTGTCTTTTCATATTAGTGAAAACCCTTTTTTTGTATGTATTGGTGTAACATTAATATTCATTAAAAGTTCTAAAGAGCAATCTGATTATTAAATACAGTTGTAAAACTTGGATACATTAACACAATTTCTTAGAAGTAGAAATCCCATGTAAAAACTTCTTAACATACCATCAAAAATTAATTTAGAAAAGTTAAATTTTTGTCCCTTAGCTAAATAAATAACTGTTGATGCTAAATTGTTGAAAATTCATTATAAGCTGTTTGTTTTTGAACTCATAAAGGTAGAATGGTATGTATTAGGTACTCCATTAAGGGGATAGAAAGCTTTTTGAAAAGTTAGTTTTGTAGTAACCTCTTTATACATCAATCATGCAAGGTTTACAAAAATTTCATCATTTGATAGAAGGTATTTAACATCTCCTCATCATTAAAGTGAGATCACTCTCAACTGGTGATTATGATTTTACCACTTCTTGCCAATCAACTGTGGAGAGTTGCTTATATCAATGAATATTTTGGATGGCAGTAGCCAAAAACCTCTATATATTAGAAGCATAGATAGTAGGACTTACAGTTAGAGCATAATGAATCGAACTAGTAGTAAGAAAGTCTACTATCTGATGAAACTCAGCATTCTCATCTGATCTTTCCAAGCAAGCCACCATGTTGTGTTGGTCAACGAATTGTAGATCAGCCATAGGTGATTAATTTAGATGATCGACGGTGAATAAGATTAGGGTTTGTAATTGAGAGCGTATGAGAGAATTAGTGAAGTTATATATGAGGAGAACGATTTTCATGGTGTTAATAGCAAAATACTAGCAAAAGAAAACCGTTATTTTTAGGTTAAACCCCCTCAGCAGTATTATCTCTAACGGTAACAAACAACACTAACTTTGGCTCAGCAGTACTAACTTTGGCTCAACAGTACTAACTTTTGCCTAGCAGTACTAACTTTCGCCCAGCAGCACTAAATCCTGCCTAGCAGCATTAACCTTACAACTACCAGTTTTAACTCCAAATTCATCACTAATGCATATCTAAAACCATATAAATCATGAATATAACAAACACATTTTAGAGATATAAGTATCCATTGTAGAATCAGAAAGTTAAACCTGCTAACATCAAAAGCCTTTGTGAGAAGATCTGCAACATTATGGTCTGTGTGAATCTTGATCACTTGAATCAACTTCTTCTCATAAGAATCTCTGATGAAATGATGCCTTATTTCAATGTGCTTGGTTTTAGAATGAAACACTGGATTCTTTACAATACAAATGGTGCTTTCATTATCAATGTGAATCTTGGTGTTCATGAAGTTGAACCCATAATCAAGCATTTGATTTTGGATCCATAACACTGCCCATAGCTATTAGCAACATCAAACATACTCTCTTCTGTAGTAGAATTGGCTTCTATAGTCTGATGCTTACATTGCCTTGAAATCACCTTTTGCAAGAATTGACAACCCTCCATTGTTGTTGGAAATTTTCCTGTTCAAGGCTAGCTCTGATTATCATTTAAGAGAAAGCTTCCAAGTTAAAATGGTAAATCCCTAGGATACCAAAGGCCCAATTTAGGTTGACCTTTTAAGTATCTAAAGATTCTCTTCATAGCATGAAGATGTGAGACTTTAGGAGTAACTTGGAACCTTGCACAAGCACAAACAACAAACATTATGTCAGGCCTAGAAGCTGTTAAGTACATCAATGATCCAATCATAGACTTACTTACTATGTAACATCCAACATCCTTAGATCTTTACATCCTTGTTTAATGCCTTGTTAGTCTCTATTGGAGTGCTTGCTGCCTTTACAGTGACAAAATCAAACTTCTTCAATATATCAGCCACATACTTGTCTTTGCTAATGAAGATTCCATCCTCCTTCTGTTGTACTTGCAATCCTAAGAAGAAAGTGAGCTCCCCTATAGAACTCATCTGGAATCTCTTGTGCATCATCTGCTCAAATTCAACACACAAAGACATCTTTGTAGACCCAAAGATGATATCATCAACATACACCTGTACTAACAGGATATCACCTCTATCCTTCTTGATGAACAAAGTTTTATCTATAGTGCCTCTTCTGTATCCATTTTCCAATAAGTAGGTAGACAAGGTCTTATACCAGGCTTTAGGAGTTTGATGTAGACCATATAAAGCTTTTTCTACCTTATAAACCTTATCAGGGAATTGTGGATCTTCAAAACCAAGAGGTTGGCACACATACACCTCCTCTTTAATAGTACCATATAAAAAGACTTTCAATCCATCTGGGTATTAATAAGTCCATAAATGTGCATTAGGCCAAAAATAACCTGATTGCTTCAATCCTAGCAACAGGAGCAAAAACCTCATCATAATCAATTCCTTCTTCTTGGGTATAACCTTGTGCAACCAGTCTTGCTTTGTTTCTAACTACAATTCCTCTCTCATCTTTCTTGTTTCTATACACCCACTTAGTTCCAATAGCCCTCTTGCCTTTTAGAAGATCCACCAGAGTCCAACCCCCCCCCCGCCCCCCCCCCCCCCCCCCCCCCCCCCCCCCCCCCCCCCCCCCCCCCCCCTCCCCCCCCCCCCCCCCCCCCCCCCCCTAACCTTTTAAAGTTTAAATTGCAGAAGCTCCTCTTGCATTGCTTCTATCCAGCTTAGATCTGTCAAGGCTTGTATCACCTTTTTGGGTTCTATTTGTGAGAGAAAACAGGCAAATAAGTGACTCCTCCCTTTTAGTATATATATGTATAAATAATATAAATATATAATAAGGATAAGATCAATAATAGAGAGATAAGTATTCCGTTAGGCTTTTTAAAGAGGAAATTACTTTTAACCAAAGCAAAATCACTAAAAAACCTTCCCGGGTCGTTTCCTGTCGAGGCATGAATTGAAAATCGTGATTTAGTTCGTGATCGCGTGTTTGAATGGTTCAATGATTTTTTGGTTTGGATTCTATTTCTACAATCTAAAATGCACAAACAAGTAAAAGAAACCCTAAAACGAAAGCAATTTAAGTTAAAAACCTAAAAACGATAACGGGATATAAATCCCGTTCTTTAAAAAACCAATTTTTACAAATTTAACCCTACGAAAGCAAAATTAATTTTTAACAAACCTAAATGATAAAAGAAAATTTTCTAAAAAAGAATTATATTTTTTTGACTTTTTTTAATTTTTTATGAATTAAAAACAGTTTTAATAAAAAAAATTAATTAAAATACTAAACTAAATGGGAAAATTCTAAAAAATTCCTAAAAAGTAGCTTGAACTAAGCTAATCCTAAGAAAAATAAAAGGGTGAACACAGCTTATCAAATAAAGCTACGAAATAAGCAAAAAAAGGGCTTATAAGCTAAACTGGCTAAAAAGTATATAAAAGATTAATTTGTGCATATCCAAACGGAAAAGACCCAAGGGCAGAGTGGTTTGTGTGTGTTGTGTTACGACGTTGGTTGAGGTTGGTGAGGTCCAGGGTTCGAGCTGGCTCACCTAGGACTTCCAATTTCCAATGTTTTTTATTTTGCAATTTTTTTTTATAGAAAAGCTTAAGGACCTAAAAATAAGCTATTTTTGTAAAAATCACAAATAAGCACAGTAATAAACTAAAAAGAGTGACAGATATGGCTTTTTAACACTAAGTCACAAAATAGCTAACTGATAAGCACTAGAAAAGCAAATAAACTGAAAAAGACTTAAAACCTAATTATAATAAGCACTAATAACTAAAATTAAGCTACCTAGATAAGCTGAAAAACATGGAAAGCAATAAGACAGATAAAGAAAACTTAAAGGCTTTTGTACTAAAACCAAACTTGCAAATAAGATTCAAAAAGCTCAACCTATGGTTAAATAAGCTATAAGTACTCTAAAGTTAACCTAATAAGAAGGTCTAAACAAAATTTAAGCAATCCTAACAAGCCAATAAGCTCAATTAGGCAAATAAGCTATTTGGCCAAAAGTGAGAACCAAACAGCCTATAAGACACTTTGAGCCTTATTTTTAACATGTACACACCCCCAAAAAAAAATAATACTGGGGGGTCGCTAGCGGGATATGGGTTGGTGTGTGTTACTTCTAGATCAATTGCAGAGATATAGAACGACCTCTATATGCGTCGTTTTTAAATTGTTAAATTGGATTAATAGATTTGTTTGTTACAATAGCACGACAGCTTATTATATTAATACGTGAAAAGTAAAGATTTTATGACATAACAAATATTCCCCAATAATGTAAATGCATCCAAATTCTTTATAGTTATGACTCCAATATGGTGGACCACCCAATGTATCATTGTTTCTAGTCCTTATTGACCTGAGAATAAAATGCTTTAAAAACGTACAACATAAAGTTGTTGAATTCAAGAGTTTAGTAATATGTATATAATAGGACAACAAGATTTGCCAACTGTAAGACATGTAACACTTACCAATTATTTAAATGTAATTACGATGTGACTAACTATGATCATGACACGAGACTAGAATAATATGTATGCAATTTAATGCACAAAATGTACGGTAGATGTTCACACAGCTCATCCAAAATTGTTCCGACTACATAAGTTCGTTGTTTCAGTTCATTCGAATACCTGATTATGCGCTTCTCACCACGAACGGTGGATGTCAATCCCAAATAGATATATTCATAACATTCAAGCACGCTAACTTGCAATTGGACAGTTCATGATAGTGGGCAATAATGGGTTTAGTATTAGGACAACTAGTAATCTGTTTAAAAGAGGAACTTGCGTCCAAATGTAAAATGATGCATGTTTCTCACCCCAAAGTTGTAAAACAATGTAATTGTATAAAAGCGGGGCTATGAACTCACCGTAAGTGAATGTTTGATTATCTAAATCAAATAAGTGAATCGCCTCGGCAATTTGAATGCCTACCTAATACTAATTATTGGCGTATGTGTATAATGTTTTTTCATATTAATCAAAACATCACATGTGTGTAGTTACACCACCACCTTATGTTTTTATTAATTCTTTAAAAGTTAAAACAATAATTATACTTGTACTTTGTTAAAATGAAAGTGTGTGTATTGTATCACGTAAGAAAATTTATTTTCGTTTACTAATGTATATTTGGAAAAATATAGGATTCAATTTTCTCTAATGGTTTTATTGATTTCAAAAATGATATTGTACATAATATTTTAAAGTTTAGTTGTTTTAATAAAACAATGTATAAAAGTAATATTAGTGCGCGTGATTTTTAAAAAACCTCATTTTTTTGAAAAACTTTTCGTTTCGACTCGTTTTATACGTTTCTTATGGTCAATGTCTTCGTATTAAAATAATTTATTCAAAACTTCATATTTTTAAAGTTTAAACCTTTGGATGAACAGTAACTTTTATATGTTCATTAAGTTTATAATATCTGTTTTTTTTAGGATTTTTAAACGTGACTTGTTTAAAAATCATAACTCGTTCATTTTAATTACGTTTCTCGAGTTCCTTATATCCTTGGATTAGTATTAAGATAATTTATCAAAATATCATATTTATAAGATTTAAACCCCTGATGAACAGTAATATTTACTGTTCATAACAGTTTGTTTTTATATAATTAATTATATACAACTTGTAAAATACGTAACTTGTTCGTTTTTTAATTCAGTTTTCAGAGTTTTTTTATGATCCGTGGGGTTAGTATTAAAGATCATTTATCAAAAATATGTATATTTTAGATTTAAACCTCCGATGAACAGAATCTTTACTGTTCATTAAGTTTATAACACTGGGTTTTTTTATTGGTTAATTATATATAACTTGTAAAATTCGTAACTTGTTCGTTATAATTCCGTTTTTCGAGTTCCTTACATGCCTACGATCCTTGTAAAGAGTACTATTTTTATAAAATATAAAATGTAGGGTTTATGGTTCGAATTCCAACAGTAGATATAAAAATATAATTAGGGTTTTTAATTAATAAAGTTAGTTTACAATCATTTTTGTTTAAGAACTTTGCACCATAATTTCACCAAGTATTATACCGTATATCTTACATGTATTAAGTCCTCTAAATGTTCATGTCACTTGTTCATATGAAATCCTCAAACACTTTATATAACTTAAAAATGAATCTAGGTGGTGATTAACTTATACAACAAGTATGTACACAATAGGAAATGAATGAATGAACATGGAATACTTTAAATGGACCTTTTAGAAGACAAGTAGGATGATGAACACAAGATGTAAACCCTAACCAAGCCTTCAAAAATACAAATACCTAATCAAGAAAACCCTTAAATATGTTTTCTTGGATAATATCCTTGTTTAAACCGAATCCAAGCTTGTCAACACCTTGAGTAACCTTAGGTAACCTTAGAATGAATACTTGAATACTTGGAATGCCTTTGATGCAAAATTAAAATGAAACCCTAATAACCAAATGTGTGCCGTAGGTTTTGGGATCAAAAGAGAGAGTTTGTGATTTAAATTTACTTGTATGAAAAGGTGTGAGTAGTGGCATGGGACCTTCCTTTTATAGCATGGTTGAAAACCTTAAACAACCTAAATGAAACCATGGGACTAATGGTGGTTTAAAGGACAAGGTGTAAGAGCTCTCCTCCTCCCTAGGAGGAGGGTACTCTTGACAAGCCAATCTTTAGAAACTTGGGTCTAAGGTACATTAGTGTAAGAATTAACATGTGAAGAAAAGGAGTTAATGGAAGTTTTGCATTTCTTTCTTGTGTAAACACTCATGTCCGGTTTTAAGGAGTTATAGGTAAACAAAATAAGTAAATTTTGGGTATTGGGTATAATCGTGGGTATTCGTTTGAGTGTAGATGGGTAAAGGTGCTTCCGGGTATGACCGAATGTAATTTATTGCGAAACGTAAGCGTTTTACGTAACCAACAAAAATAAATTATGAAAAGTTATAAATTATACTCCTAATAATCATATAACACTTGCTTGATGTAAACTTTAATTTGTTTGATGTCCGTTTACATTGAACGTTGATTTTTAGTTTACGCGATTTAACTATACGATAATAATTAAAAGCGAACATGGGGGGGGGGGGGGAAGGGGCGAAGGGGGGGTAAGGGGGAAGGGGGGTGGGGGAGGGGGGGGGGGGGGGAAAAGAGGGGGGGGGGGGGGAAAGCGGCGTAAAACTCTAAAAATAAATAATGGAATTTATTAAAGTTGTAAATAACCTGAAAATGAGAAATGTTACAGTCTCCACCCATTAGGAGAGCCTTGTCCCAAGGCTCAAGATGCAACATTTTTCGAGGGTGCGGTTTTTGTGAAGAGGTGTGGATACTTTTCTCGGAACTGATCTTCGCGTTCCCATGTGAACTCAGGACCTCTCTTGGAGTTCCATCGAACTTTGATGATGGGAATACGACTTCGCCTTAACTTCCTGACTTCACGATCCAAGATTTCCACTGGTTCCTTACAACAAAGTGGAGTTTTCATCAATGTTGTATTTCATCTAACGGATCCGCCAAGGGCTCGTCTGATATACACTTATTTGATTGAATACATGAAACATGCTATGATCCCTGCTTAACTGTTGGAGGTAGTTCGAGTCTATATGCAACGTTCCCAACTTTGGTAACACCTTGAAATGTCCCAATATACCTAGGTTCATAACTTTCCCGTTTTCCAAAACGTACGACCCTTTCATGGTGTTACCTTTAAACATAAATTCGATCACCAACTTGAAACTCTAGAGGCTTACGCCTCACATCGGCATAACTCTTTTGGCGATCACGAGCAGCTTGCATTCTGTGCTTAATTTGGACAATCTTCTCGGTTGTTTCATGACACAAGTTCTGGGTCCACGTCTGTGAGACGGCATCTCCGAATTCGGCCCAACACACAGGCGATTACCTTTCGGCCATAAAGTGCCTCGAAGGGTCATCTTTTAATTCTTAGAATGATATCTATTGTTGTACGAGAATTCATATCAGCGGTAAGTGTCCTTACAAACATTAGCAAAGTCTATCCACAAGCGCGTAATTATCATTCAAAGAGTTTGTTTGTTCTTACTATTTGTCCATATGTTTTACGGATGGTATGCCGTACTCATATCCAGCCGAGTACCCATAGCTTTCTGAAATGACCTCCAGAAATTTAACGTAAACCGGGGGTCACGATCATAAATGATCGAGACTGGTATCCCATGCCTTGTGACACTTCTTTCAAGTCAAAGTATTGCAGTTTGTCCATTGGGTCAGTTTCCTCATTGTAAAAAGTGTGCAGTCTTAGTGAGCGGTCTATAATTACCCATATGGTGGTCGTTTCACTTTGCGTTATGGGAGTTTGGTGACAAAATCCATTAATGATATTTTCCCACTTTCACATGAGGAATTGCTGGTTGTACCAGTAAGCAAGATGGCTTTTGGTGTTCGCTTGACTATTAAACACGTCAAAAAACACTTGATAACATAAGTGGAAATGTCAGCTTTCATGTTGGGGTACCACAAGTATTAGGTTGTCTTCATTCCTGGTACTTTTTATCGGAACCCGGGTGAATCAGAATATTTGACTTGTGAGACTCATGAATAATCAGATTGCTTAGGTCACCGTTGCGAGGAATCCATCTTCTGTTGTCTTTACACATTGTCCGGACGACGTTGGTTCCATTTCTCCTTCCTAGGCTTTTCTGGAGTCCTTCGTATTTTCATCAACCATACCGCCTACGTCTTGGACTTGAGGTTTTATGTTTTCTTGCATCAATATGAGCCTCAATATCACGCTTGGGAAGGTCCAAACCAATAGTCATAACTAAGGCCCGAACCCCTGTAATGGCTTTATTGTTCTTTATGCTCAATGCATCAGACACTACATTGCTTTTCTGGGTGATAGCGGATTTCATTCATATTCACTAAGCATTCCAAACCAACGGAGCTGTCTCATGTTTAATTCCTTCTGTCGAGGATGTGTTGTAATTCTTTTTATGGTCAGTTATCAAATGTAAATTTTGTCCGTTAAAAATAATGCCTCTAAATTTTAGAGCTATTACTACTGCGCCTAACTCCCAAATCATGTGTGTGTAATTTTTATCATGGATCTTTAGTTGTCGTAATGCATATGCCAATGTCAGTATGATAAGCAATCACTTTTTCTCTTTGCAATTTGCACTGCGACCACACCTTTGATTGAAGCTATACAGTAAGCGTTAAAAGTCTTCATTTTCATTCGAGTAACGCTAGAATTGGTGCTCTCACAACTTTTGCTTTATCAAATGAAAAGCTGCTCTGCATTGTCACTCCAATCAACACTTGATCTTCTTTGAGGTGAGCTGTCATTGGCTGGCGATCTTTATGTATCCTTCAATGATTCTTCGGAGTAGCATGCTAGGCCCAAAAATTGTCGAATCTCCAGTTGCAGCACTTAGGAGAGATGCCTAATCTTTGACGGATTCAATCTTGGTAGGATCCACATGAATACCCCTGACGTCGATCCACGTGACCAAGGAAATGTTACTTTTAGGGTCCAGAATTCACATTTTAGAGAATTTGGCATACAACTGCTCTTCTTAAGCAACTCCAAGATTAACTGAGTTGCTCTGCATGCTACTTGCTTGTTCTTCGAGTATATAAGAATATCGTCATAAAGACAATCCACGAATTTATCCAGATATGGTTTGCAACTATTCATGAGATCCATAATACAGCAGGTGCGTTACGTCAATAACAAACGACATAAATTGAAATTCATAAATGTCCATATCGAGTTCTGAAGGCGGTCTTTGGAATAATCTTCTTCACGAACCTTAGTGATGAGTAACCCGACCTTGGTCGATCTTTGAGTAGATACTCGATCCTTGTAGTTGATTCGTAACAATCATCAATCCTGGGAAGCGGCTATCGGTTCTTAACGTCTGCTTATTCAGTTCGGTAATAGTGCAAATCCGGAATGTTCCATCCTTCTTTTTGACAACAAGGACCGGAGCTCCCCAGGGTTGAGGACTGGGTCTTATAAAGCTGGTCAGGAAAGTTCTTTTAATTGGTCCGAACAACTCCCTTAATCTCGGATTGAGCCAGTCATAGGTGACAGTGCTACCGCGCTGCACCCCCTATGGTTCTCAAATCGTATTTGAAATTCACTTGGCGAGTTGGTGGGAATACCGACAAGTATCGGGAAATACTCAGGAAAGTCTTGAACTATTGGTACTTCTTCAACGTTGTTCTCCTTTGATTGTCTTCCGCATATTTCATTTAACCTGTGATAGAATGATAGGAAAATCACCCAGCAAATACTTTTGTGTTTTGGTGCACGAGATGATGTTCAATCGGGACTCGTGACCGTTGTTGCTTCGTCACCATGAAAAATTAAAGTCTTGTCTCCAAAGGGAACACGAACAAGTTTCTCATCACAAACGATTACGGCATGATATTTAGCTAACCAGTCCATACCGATAATGACGTCAAAACTACCCATCTCTATGGGCATCAAGTCGATGTTGAATGGGAGATTTTAATGTTGAGAGTGCAACCCCTATAAGTGTATTGAACTACATTATTATACAGTTGCTAATATAACATAATAACATGGTCTAATGTAGTTGGGACGATATCATTCAATGAACTAATTGAAGTATATGAAAACTTCTATCGCACATAAGTGTCAAATAGTATTGAAGCATAACGGTTATTTAGGAGGAAGTAACCCGTGACAAAGTTAGAGTTCGGTTAGTTCCAGCGAGACCCACATACATAAGCTCTTCGCTACCGCATTGCCATTTCCAGGCCCGATTTCCTTGTTTTCCATTCTTAAGTTTTGGGCAGTTATCCTGAAGTGACCTTGCATCCACACTAAAAAAGCAACGTGATTACTCGTGGATTTGTCCCTTGGGTCCCTCTGGTTATTATTGTTGTTGTTTTGTGTTGTTTGCAGTAGGTCAAACTTTACAGACAAGGCTGATGTGACAATATTTTTGCAGTTAGTGCACTTTTTGAGTACATGGCCCATCGTGGGTGATAATTGCTCTTGGTACATATGGTTTGTAATTTCCTCCTAAGCTTCTTATATCCAGCGCCTGCAGTGTAAGCCCGTGCCACTTCATTTCTTTTGAAGGGTTGCTGGTTGGTTTTGGTTGTTCCTTGAGTTATCTTCTAAATTTTTTGTTTCCTCTTATTCTCTGCTTGGAAGTTCAGTGCAGTGAGCATCTTTTTGTCCATCATTTAAGTGGGAAATTCAATTGCCTCTTGCATTTGACTGAGGCTTGATGCATAACACTGCCTTGAAACATGTAGCGGAAGACCACCGACATACCTTTCCACTTTAGTGATTCTCAGGGAACATTATTTACACATTGAGGGCCACTCTTGTGAAATCGATGCTTGTAAGTCATCAAATCTGGTACTCTCACCTTTCGGGTTCCAATACTCAGATTCCAGCTTTTTGATCTCGCCCCTAGGGCAATATTTATCTGTTATCATCCTTTTCAAAGCCGTCCATGGCATTGTATATGCAACATCTTGTCCGACAGCCCTTACGTGTGAGTTCCACCACGTCAAGGCACTTCCTTGGAGAGTACAAGATGCAAACTTAACCTGACTTGTAATAGCACAGTTGCTGATAAGGAAAACAGATTCCATCTTTTCTGCCCATTGGGTCAGGCCAACGACTCCTTCAGTGCCTTTGAAATTTATAGGCTGGCACTTCAAGAAGTCAGTGTAAGTGCATTCTCGTTGAGTAGGCACTTGCCTTCTTCCGCCGGTTCCTGAACCATGGCTGTTATCGCCGTCCCTGCTTCTGCTTGCATCACGTTCTGCCAAAGCAGCAGCAACGCCTTGATCAATCAAAGCTTGGAGTTGAGCATTAGTAACAGTGGTGGTAGGAGTGGTTGTGGTGGCGGGTGTTGTCCTCGTGGCTCTTCTTGTTGGTAACATTTTCTTCAAAATCACAAGGAATATAATACACGTCAGGTTTCACACAATCATAAACGTAACGTGACATATGCATAATAAATAAAAAGAGATCACCATCCACAATGAAATATACAACTGAAAGTGAAATCAACAATGACATAAATAAATCAACATTCATACACAACAACATCGATAATCATACATGATGGTCCTGATTACAACATGTTCAGTACAATGAGATACAAAAAGTGAAAATATGGACCTAAGGCGGTGTTAGCTGGGGATCACCCATAATACTTAACACGCCATACAATGATAGCTAAAAAGATAAAACAAAAGTCCTTACAGCCTATTAGCTGGGAGTAACCCATAAAACTTAATAGGCTATGCAGGATAGCTACAAATGATGCATGACTAACTGCTGCTGCCAGCCTCAGCTGGTCCATCCTGGGGCTCTGGGTCTCTAGCCTCTAGTGTCGTAATACGTCCAAGTGCTGTAGTCAACTGAATCTGAAGTGATGTGGTATGAGTAATCAATGTGGCAACCTGTGCCTCTAGTGTCCTGACATGTGCCTCTATGGCTGCACTCCTCTCCTCAGAGCTAGTCCATGCTATACGAGCATATACCGCCTCTCTATCTATAGCCAAAGCTGTGTGGTGGTGGTATGGTCTATCTCTGTATAGTGAGTTGACCAGGGCTCCCAAGTAAGCTCGGTCATCTCGTGCCTCTTCAAATCGCATGTCAAACTCCTCAGTCCTCTGCCTAATAGTAGTATCAAGCTCTGTCACTCTCTGGTCGACCCCCTCTAAGGTGGTCGGTGCTACCTCCATCATGGCCTCAACAATCTGATCCCAAGCGTCAACCGCTGGGGTAGACCCTGGCTGTCTTGCGGCACCAGCCGCTGAACTCTCCCCGATCTCGTGTCCGAGAGCGGGAGTAGTAAGACAAGCTCTCTTCCGAGGCGGCATATCAGCCTCGGGAATATCAGTCCTGGGTGCAGTAGGTGGAAGTGATGAGGGTGGTGATGCAACTGCAGCTCTCATCAGAATCCCGGCTGCCCTATAGCCTAAAGGTGCTCCTGTATCAGTAGGGCTAGTAGTGAATGGTGATGGTAGGGGTAATGGTGAAGATGCAACAGGTAGTGATGGTGTAGGTGCGGCAGCATGCTCAGCAATGCGTGCCTCCATGGATGCCGACATCGGTGACTCAGGTCTGACACTCTTCCGTGCCCTACGGAGACGTGTCTGGGCAAAGGGGATCCTAATCTGAGGTGCTCTCGGTGTAGGTGCAGACTCATCAGTCTCAAATGCCTCTGTATCCCCAGCCGAGGGAACAGGGTCAACAAATGGCATAGCAGAAGGGTCGGCCGGAGCTAGGTGCTCCTCCTCCTCCTCATCATCATCCTCGTCCTCAAAAGGCTCCTCATCGTCATCGGCATCATCATCATCAGTGTCATCATCGGAGGGCTCATCATCTCCATCCCCTCCGTCAGCAGGGTAATCAGCATGCTCCTCCTCGGAGTCCTCCTCCGGATCCTCCTCTGGATCGGAATCAGGTACATAGCCCGGTGATAGGGCTACGGGTGAAGCATCAGCAGGTAGAGGTTGGTCCTCTATGGGTGCCTCATCCTCCGAAGGTACTAAGTACTCGGGGTACTCAGGCTCGGGTATAAACGGTATCTCAATGGGTGATGGTGGGTGCTCAGGACCAGGCACATAGTCAGGGGATGCTGGGTGCTCAGGTCCAGGCACATAATCAGGAGATGGTGGGGCTACTGGCTGCAGGGGGAGTCCATCGTATCCTAGTACGATGACTCGTGGTACCTCTCCATCAGATATCTCCTCGTCGGCTCCCCAGAAGACTCTCCCTGGTTCGGAGTCAGTGTACACAGAGGTATAGGTGACAGCAGATGATGCAGAAGACATAACTGCAGGAAGATAATAAAACTTATATAAGTATATTATATAAGACTAGTATATTATATATGTAATATAATATATACATGTAGCATAACCAGCTAATGCCACTCAATAGTGTATGTGTCCCGTGAAAAACTTTTGTATGATGCAATGTTTGAAAATGGTTATAGTCCAAGTAAAAACATTTGACCTGGTTCTCTATAACCTAGGCTCTTGATGCCAATCTGTAACACCCCCAAAATGGGTCGCAGCGGAATATGGGTTGGGGAATGTTACTTCATAGATCAATAGCACAAGATATGAGAACGACCTCTATATGAGTCGTTTAAAATTGATACATTGGATTAAATAGATTCGTTTGTTACAATAGCCGAAGCTTAAATAGTTCATCCATGAAAAGTAAAGATTTTAAGACATAACAATGTTCCCAAAATGTAATGCACTCAAATCTTTATAGAAATGACTTCAAAATGACGACCACCAATGTATCCTTGTTTCTTGTACCTTATTGACCTGAGAAAAACATGCTTTAAAACGTCAACATAAAGTTGGTGAATTCACAGGTTTAGTAAATGTATAAAGTAGGACCGCAAGATTTCCAAAGTAAGACATGTAACACATACAATATCTTAAAAGTAATTACGAAGTGCGCTAAGCTCATGACACCGAAGCTCGACATATATGTATGCAATTTAATGCACTAAATGTGCCCATGTAGATGTTCAACCCGCAACATCCAAATTGTTCCGACATGTATACGTTCGTTGTTTCAGTACTGTCGAAACTGATGAGCGCTACTCACCCGAACGAGGATGTCAATCTCAAATAGATCTATTCATAACATTCACGCTCGCTAACTAGCAATTGACAGTTCATGATAGTGGGAAATAGTAGGTTTAGCTACTTAGGCCAACTCGTAACTTGTTTAAAAAGGGTACTTGCGTCAAAATGTAAAACGATGCGTGTTGCTCACCCCAAAGTTGTAAAACAATATAATTGTATAAAAGCGGAGCTATGAACTAACCGTAAGTGAATGATTGATTATCTAAATCAAATAAGTGAATCGTCTCGGCAATCCGAATGCAACCTAATTAATTATAGCGTAATTAGTATAATGTATATCAATATAAATAAAAACATCACATCTCGTAAGTTACACCACCACCTAAGTTTTTATTAATTAATTAAAAGTTAAAACAATAATTAACTCGTACATTGTTAAATTAAAGTATATATAACATGTCCTTCGAAAGAAAAAATATTATTTTATTTACTAATTATCATTTGTAAAAATGTATGAATTAATAATAATTTCATTATTAAATAATTGTTTTAAAAAGATTGTATAAAAATAAAAGTATGCCCGCGAGTTTTAAACTTCATACATTAACGTTTTTACTCCGTTTTAATACTTTCTTATGTCCATGTCTCCGTATTAAAATAAGTTATATTCAAAATATCATATATATAAGATTTAACCCTCTATGAAACATACTATACTGTCATCACAGTTTATATAAATTTTTATTATAAAATAAAATATGTGTAACTTGTTTAAATCCATAACTCGTTATCGTTATAGTTCCGTTTTCTTTCTCGAGATCCTTTTATTCCTTAAGATAAGTATTAAAAATTTTGTTATAATTAATATATTTATAGAAATTTAAATTCCCTGATGAAAACAGTAGCATTTACTATTCACTAATCACACAGTAATAAAAATTGTTTTTATACAATTAATTATATATAACTTGTAACTTGCTCGTTATAATTCCGTTTTCATACGAGTCTTTCTATCCGTGGATTTGTATTAAAGGAAATTTTTAATCAAAATATTAGATTTATGGATTTTTACCCTTGATGAACAGTTAACTTTTACTGTTCATCACAGCTTATAATATTATTTATAAATTTAAATATATATAACACCCCCCCAATCTAAAATACATACTTTGTTCGTTATAACAAAATCCGTTTTTTTCCGAGTTCCTTACATGCCTATATCCTGTAAAGGAGCACTATTTTTATAAAACATAAAACATAGGGTATTTAGTTCGAATTCCAATAGTGTGTAATAATATAATAATTAGGTTTTAATTTAATAAGTTATTACAATCATTTTATTTAAGAACCGTGCACCATATTTTACCAAGTGTTATAACCGTATGATCTTACATGACTAGTCCTCTAAATGTACCATTCATTTGTCCATATAAATCATCAAAATACTTTATATAACTTACAAAAGAATCAGGTGGTGATTAACTTACAAACACGTATTATACAATAAGAAAATTAATAAATTGAACATTGAATACTTTAAATAGACTATATAGAAATGAGTGGAATGAAAACACAAGATGTAAACCACCAATCAATCCTTCACATCACAATCAAAACCCTACGATCAAGAAAACCCAATTATGTTTTCCTGATAAATCCGTTGTTAAACCCGAATCCAAGCTTCCCAACAGCCTAGAGTAGTCTTAGTAGCCTTAGAATTAACACTTGAATGCTTGATTGCCTTTGGTTGCAAAATAAAATAAACCCTAAATTTTAGAGTGTGCCATGGTTTTGAGTGAAATAAGAGAGCGTTTGCTTTGATTTTTGTATGTAGAAAAAAAGATGAAATGTGTAACCTATGGATTGCTTATATATACTATAAACCATACACTACCTTAAATTGAAACCATGGAACAAATGGTTTAAAGGACAATGTTGTAAGTGCTCTCCTCCTCCCAAGGAGGAGGCCATTACTTTAGTGTCAAAAAAGCTTATATAACCCTTTTTGGGTTCGTTTACTCATTTAAAACCTAATTTCTTTGTTACCACTCTTAAGTTGTCAAATTGTTTAGGCCTCGGCATGGGACGACCTAAAGACACGAAGATATATAGTTTCACACTCTCTTACATTTAAGGTTTATAAGATAATTTACATGGTGGCCCTATATGAACACATACAATAAACCATGTAGTCCTTATTCCTTGTCCTTTCTCTGTTTGGTTTCATTTGACCCAACAGTGGAGTTGGTAACCACTGTTGAGGTTTCTTCTTATATCAATATTGTATCACCCAATCATGTGTAGCTAGGCCTTTATACATATCCCGCATGGTCCCGTGGTATGAGGTTAACGACGGGCCTGACACATACTAAGACACAAGGACGTTATTACGTCCTTAGCAAGCTCAGCAGCTATGACTACGGCAACTGCCATTTTATGGCTTGTTTGCGCATATCGTGGTGTGTCTCAGGAAGTAACCGGCGTCGTATACCACAAATTCTTGGTACAAGTCAATGGGCATGCTTAGCTTGGGCTCTTTAGGGACTGTGATATCCCAACAGTGAGCCATGGCTTGCTGCGGTTCGTCACATGTCACCTTGTTATGCTTAGATATTCATGCCGAGGTTATGACATAAGAAACCCCCCATGCAACCCACGTAAAATCCTATCACATACTCGCCCTTAGTGAACCAATGTCTATAGTCCCATATACGTTTTAAGTTTTTATGAAAATCTCTTAGTTTGTTATTCACTTTTACGCATGACATGTTTTTACCCTAGTTCCCCAAAATTACGTGCAGGGTTCAACAAGAAGCTTGGCATGTACACGAATCCAAGGATTATGCATGTGCCATGTGTGTCATGTTCTTATTATGAAAAAACCGAGGCCCTCGTCTAGCTTGTCAAGGCTAGTCGTGGTTTGTTTGCGTCATTCATTAGACTACCATGTGATTGACCAAATAAAACTAGGCGTTGAGCTACGAGGATGACTTACCGAGATCCAAGCTTGTTAGACGAGGTGGATGGGTGGTGGTGACAAGAAGTTTGAATCTCCCGTAGCTTCTACTTCTTAGAACCCGACGTCTTTAGGTTCTCGAATCCAACGAAAACCTAAGCTCAACCTTATTCTTTACTCTTTGTTTTCAAAATTTAGTTGCATTGGGAGTGTTCATGCATGGTTCTTATTTATATTTGAAATACTTGTTTGGTTACTGTAAGTTTCCAAATGCATGTGAAGGGCATACTATTGAAGAATAGTTATAGTTCATGACACTATTTGTTATAATTGGTACTTCCTAATACTATTGGGAATATATACTGTTTCTTGATCTTTTGTAATTGGTATCAGGTGTTGAGACATAATAGCATGTGAAGGTTTTGAAAAGAAAAGAGAGAAATGAGTAGGGTAGTCATGTAAGGAATCTACATGATGATGATCTTACTTGTATTATTTTCTTTTTGAATTTGGTCACGGGTATTCATTTGAGTATAGATGGTTCCATAAAAAATAATATAAGTAGATGACTTCGTTTTACAAATGTAAAATAAATATGGTTTTTACCGCTACGAGTTCTAAAATATCTTTTTAGACATAAAAGCAGATATAGAAATATTCGCGTGCTATTTAGGCTTCCTATAGCACAAAATAATGCATGTTGCTCATAGGATAACTCTCTTTTTGAGATTAACGGTAAATTTTACAAATATCGCGGTACATAGTTTTACTTAAGGTAAAAGAGAAATCTATTTTTTTACAGAGTGTCACAGTCTCCCCAGGTTAGAAGATTTCGTCCCGAAATCAAGAAGTTGTAGGAGATTGTGGGTTTTCGAACAAGTGAGGGTATTTGTTCTTGAACTGGTCCTCACGTATCCCTAGATGAATGTCTCATCATCGGGACGAGCCAATACGACAAAATATTGGGGATATATTCGTTGAAGTAAATAACAAAATCTTCAATTATTTCCCTTCCCCTTCCCTTTTTTTTGTCTTATAAATACTACCTTATTTCTCTCAAATCTTCAAACTTAAATCCTACTACAAAAATATTTCAAATGGCCTGTTCGCTTCCTCATACCGACTCCGAAGTTGAAGCCTTGGTGCAAAGATTAATTAACGAAGACAAGGGTCGTCAGGATGCGCTTTTGGAGTTAGCCTTTCGGTTTGAAGATTCATGCGCTGTCAGAGACGATCTTAGAAAAGCCTATGAGAAATGCAATGACATTTCTCAAGAGAGTCGTGCTTTGATTGGCACCCTCTTAAAAGAAAGTTCTAAAAAGGATCACAAGCTGCATCTTTCTATGTATGGAAAGGCGGCATAGCTAGAGAAACAAATGGGTGCTAAGTTGGCTTGGCTCTAGGAAAAGTACTCCTACTGTACACGTAAAGGTATAGGTTGTTCGTCATTACAGGCTAGTTGCTATCTTACCGAGAAAGAGTTACATCAACTTTGTATGGATGAAGAAGCTCTAAGAGAAATGTTGGAAGAAGAGGCCATGAACAAAAGGGCACAAGAGGAGAAGATTAGACAAAAACAAACTGAAGATGACCAATTCTTTTTAGAATTTGGGGTAGTAAGATATGACTCAGAGTATGAGTCATCGGATTAACGATTTGAGAACTGTTGTAACCATGTTGTTGTACTGCCTTGAATAAAGCATTGTTGCCTTAAACTATGTACTTGTATTTTCACCTTAGTAACACAACGGTTTTTCTGTTAGTAGTCTAGTAAGTTCTAATGAATGCATTTTCCTTCTGTAGTATCACAATATTAAAAAAATGTTTGTTTCGTGACTGCTGTCTTGCTACAGTGTTATAAAGTGCTTGAGTACACATTTTGAATGGAACAATTAAGTGATTATGGCTTCTGTCTCCACACAGTATTATAAAGTGTTTGCGTGATAATTCTAAATTGAATAATTGAGTGAACATGGTTACTGTCCCTTTACAGTATCATAAAGTGGTTTAGGGACAGTGTTATCAATCTGTAAACTTTTTCAATTCCCAAAATAATTAATTTATGAGATTAAATAGCAATTCGAAAATTTTTCGGTGATTCATTTTACTTTAAGTGTTTGAAATAAGATTTAAATTTTTATGGGGTATCGCAGTCCTTTCAAGTCAGCACTTTCATCCTAATTTCAAGTTGTCGTGTTCGCGGTATGGGTTAAGAAAAGATAAAAGTGGCGAGTAGGGCTCTAATGGCTAGTAATGTGGTGAACCGTTATCTCCACTCCATATATAATTTGTTAATTTCTCACATTTGTCAAAACATAAGATAAGTTTTAAATTTGTCATCCTTCCTTTGGTTAAAATGTCGTATCTCGTTCCCCTAATCGCGGTTGTGTTTGTTGTGGTGGTTGGTAGTTATTTGGCGAGTGTTCCACGAGAAGAGGATCACCACTACTTCATTGTAATACTAGGGCTTATTATGCCACTCGTTATCGTGGAAATTGGCGTAGAAGTTTTCTGGAAAAAGTAGCTTTCGTCAGTAGGCGAGCGGGTTATATTACCATTTTGTTCTTGGGCATTTTAATTAATCTAATGTTGAATCCTCCAAGAAGAATCATCGGACGTTTCACTTTAACCTTGTTTCGTTTATGTAGGATTGAATCCTCATGATGTATCTTTGATGAATCGTAGACTTTTATAGTTGCTTGGAGTATTATCTTTAATGTGATGAATGAGTAAAATGTGTACGCGTTCAAACTTTTGTTATTACGTCGAATATTATTGAGGGGGGGGCGGGATGGGGGGGGGGTGTGGTTAGGGGGGGGGGGATGACTGCGGCTGGGGGGTAGAGGGGTTGAGTGGTTGGGGAGGGGGGTGGGTGGGGGGGGTGGGGGGTGGTGGGGGGGGGGGTGGGGGGCGGGTGTTGTGGGGGGGGGGGGGTTGGCGGGGGGGGTGTTGGGGTGGGGTGTGTTCGGAGGGGAGGGGGGGGTGGGTTGGGGGGGGGGGGGGGGGGGTTCGGGGGGGGGCTCGTGTTGTGGGGGTTGGGTGGGGTGGGGGGAGTGGCGGAGGGGGGGGGTGGGGGGTGGGGGGGTTGCGTCGTGTGGCGGTGGTAAGCTGGTCGCGGGGGTGGGGGGGGGGTGGGGAGGTGGGGTGGGGTGGGGTGGGTGGGGGGAGGGTGAGGTGGGGGGTTAGGGGGGTGGGGTGGGGTGAGGTGTGGGAGTGGTACTGGTGGGGGAGGGGGGGGTGTGGTGTGTGGTGGTGTGGGGGTGGGTGGGGGTGGTGGGGTGGGGGGGGGGGTGGGGGTGGGGAGGGGAGGTGGTGGGGGGTGGTGTGTGGGGGGTGTGTGGGTGGGGGGGGGGGTGTGGGGGGTGGGTGTGGGGGTTGTTTGTGGGGAGGGGGGGTGTGTGGGGTGCTAGTGGAGCGGAGGGGGGGGCGGGGTGGGGGGGAGGTGGAGTGGGTGCGGTGGGGGGGGGGGGGGGTGGGGGGGGGGGGGGTGGGGGATGTTGGGGGGGGGGGTGGTGGGTGTGGGGGGTGGTGGTGTTGTGGGCTTGGTGGGTGGGTGGGGTTGGGGTGGGGGTTGGGGGTGGTGGGGGGGGCTGTGGGTGTGTTGTCGGGTGTGGGGTGGGGGGGGTGGGGGGGGTGGTGGGTGGAGTGGGTTGGGGGTGTGGGGTGGTGATTTTGTTGGTGATGGGTTGTGGGGTGGGGTGGGTGGTGGGGTTGGCTGGGGGAGTGGTTGGGGGTGGTGGTGGGTGGGGGTGTGCGTGTTGGGGGTGGTGTGGGGGGGATGTGGGGTTGGTGGTGGTCGGGGGGGTGGGGGTTGGGGGGGGGGGGTGGGGGGGGTGGGTTGGGGGGGGTGGGGCGTGCGGATGGGGTGTTTGGGGGGGGCTGTTGGTTGGTGTGGGGGGGGGGGGGGGTGGGGGGTGGGCGGGTGAGGGGTGGTTGGGGGTGGGGTGGGGTGGGGGGGGGGGTGGGGTTGTTGTGGGTGGGGTTGGTGGGGTGTGGGTGTAGGGTTTGGTGGGTGTGGTGGCGGGGGGGGGTGGGGGGAGTGGGGGGGTGGGTTGGTCGGTGGGGGTGTGGAGGTGGGGGTGTGGGGAGGGGGGGTGTCGGATGGGGGGGGGGTGGGTTGGGTGGGGGGTGGGGGTTTGGGGGGGGGGGTGGGGGGTGGGTGGGGGGGGGGGGGGGTGTGGGGGGGGGTGGGGGGGGGTGGGGGGTGGCGGGTGGGGGGTTGGGGGGGGGTGTGGGAGGTGGGGGGTTGGGGGGGGTCGGGGTGGGGGGTGGGTGGGGAGGGGGTGGGGGGGGTGTGTGGGGGGGGGAATGTGGTTGGTGGGTGGGGGGGGGGGTGGGGGGGGGGGGGGGGGGGGTGGTGGTAGGGTTTGTGTCGGGGGGGGGTGGTTGTGGGGGTGGAGGTTTGGGGAGGTGGGGGGGGTTTGGGGGGACGGGTGGGGGGGGGGGGGGGGGGGTGGGTGGTGGGGGGGGTTGGTGGGGGGTGGGGTAGGGGGTGGGGGTGTGGGGTGTGTTGGTGTGTGTGGGCTGGGCGGTAGTGGGGGGGGTTTGGGGTGGGTGGGTGCAGGGGGGGGGGGGGTGTGGGGTGGTGGGTTTTGGGGGGGGGGGAGGGGGGGTGGGGGTGAGGGGCGGGGGGGGTGGGTTGGCGTTGGGGGGTGGTGGTGTGGGGGGCGGGGATTGTGGGGGTGGGGTGGTGTGTTGTGTGGGGGGGGGGGTGGGTTGGGGTGTGGTGGGGGGGGGGGGGGGGGGAGAGGTGGGTGGGGGTGGGGTGGGGGGAGGACGGTGGGGTGAGGGCGGGTTGGTGCGTGGGGGTAGTGGTCGGGGGGGGGGGGGGGGGGTGTGGGGGGGGGGTGTTGGGGGGTGGTGGGGTGGTGGGGGGGTGTGTTAGGTGCGGGGTTGGGTGGGGGGGGGGGTGGGGGTGGGTGGGGGGGGTGGGGGGGGTCGCTGGTGGGGTGTGGGAGGTGTGGTGGTTGGGTGGGGGAGGTGGGGGGGGGGGGGGTGGGTGGGTTGGCGATGTGGTGGGTTGGTGAGGGGTTGGGTGGGGGTGGGTTGGGTGGTTGTTGGTGGGTTGGGGGGGGTGGGGGGTGAGGGGTGGGGGTTGGTTAGTGGTGGGGGTTGTGGGTGGGTGGGTTGCGTATGGGGGTTGTTGGTTCGGGAGGGAGGTGGGTGGGGGGGGGGGGTGGGGTTGGGGCGTAGGTGTTGGGGTGGGGGGGGCTGTTGGGGGGTATGGTGGGGAGTTTAGTGGGGTGGTGGGTGGGGGGGGTGGGGTGGGTGGTGGGGTGGTGGGGCGTTCGTGGGGGGTGGTGGGGTGAGGGGGCGGGTGGCGTTGGGGTGGGGGTGTGGGGTGTTGGGGTGGGGTGAGTGGGTGTGGGGGGTTTGTTGGTGGGGGGCGGGGGGCGGGGTGGGGGGGGGGGGGTGGGGGGGGGGGGGGGGGGTGGTGGGTGGTGGGTGGGGGTGTTTGGAGGGGGGGCTGTGTGGGTTGGTGGGTGGTGGTTGGGGTGGGGGGTGGGTGTGTGGTGGGTTCGGTTGTGGTGGGTTGGGGTGGTTGTGGGGGGTGGGGGCGGTGTTGGGTGGCGGGTGGGGGGGGGGGGGGGGTGGTTGGGTGTGGGGGGGGGGGGGGGTGGTGTGGGGGTGGGGTATGGTGGTGGGGCGGGGGGGGTTTTGTGGGGGGGGGAGGGGGGTGGGTGGAGGTGGATGGGGGGGGGTGTGGGGGTGTGGCGGGCGGGGTGGTGTGGTGTGGGGGGGAGGTGGGGGGGGGGGGTGGTTGGGTGGGGGGGGGGGGTGGGGGGTGGGAGGGGGGGGCGGGGAGTGTTGGGTGTGTGTGGGCGGGGCGGGGGGGGGGTTGGTTGTGGTTGTGGTGGGTGGGTGGTGAGGGTGGGGGTTGGGGGTTGGGGGTCTTGGGGGTGGTGGGGGGGGGTGGGCGTGTGTGAGGAGCTGGGGGGTGGGGGGGGGGTCGCGTGTTGGGGGTGTTGGTGGTGGGTAAGGGGTGGTGTGGGGGTTGTGTTGGTGGGGTGTGTGGGTGGGTTGGGGAAGACTGAGGGTGGGGGAGAGTGGAGGGGGGTTGGTTGGTGGGGGGGTGGGGGGGTCGGGTATGGCGGGTGGGTAGGGGGTGGGTTGTGGTAGGGGGGCGGGTGGGTGTGCGTGGGGGTCTCTTGTGACGTAGGGGCGGGCGGGGGGGTGGGGTTGTGGGGGGGAGGGGGTGGTGGGGGTGTGGGGGGGGGTTGGGGGGGGGGGGTGGTGGAGGGTGGGGGGGTGGGGTGTGTGGGGGTGGGGGGGGGGGGTGGGGGGGGGGAGGGGGGGGGGGGTGGAGCGTGGGTGGTGGGGGGTTGGGGGAGTGGGGATGTGGGGGGTGGAGGGGGGAGGGGGGGGGTGGGGGTTGGGGCTGTGGCGGGGGTGGTGTTGTGTGCGCGTGGGTGGGGGTGGTGGTGGGGGTGGGGGTGGTTGGTTGTGGTGCGGGGGGTCGGGGGGGGGGGTCGGGTGGGGGGTGTGGGTGGGGGGGTGGTGGTGGTAAGGGTGGGGTGGGAGGGGTGTTGGGGTTCGGGGTGGGTAGGGTGTGGGGGGGGGGGTATGGTTGTGGGCGTGTCGGGGGTGGGGTGGGGGGTGGGGGGGGTAGGGGTGGGGGGGGGGGTTGGGATGGAGGGTGGGGGGGTGTGGTGGGTTGGGGGGTGGTGTTGTTGGGGATGGGGTAGGGGGGTGGGGAGGGGTGGGGGGGTGGGGGGTGTGGGGGTTGGGGGGGGGGGTGGGTGTTAGGGTTGGTGGGTAGGGGTGGGGGGGGGGGGGGGGGGGGGGGCGGGGTTGGTGGGGTGGGGGGGTTGGGTGGGGAGGGGTGTGGGTGGTGTGTGGGGGGTGGGTGGGGGTGGGAGTGAGGTCGGGGGGGGGGTGAAGGGGTTGACGGCGGGTTTGCGGGGTGGGGGTTAGGTTTGGGGGGGGTTAGGTGGGGGTGGGGGGTGGGGGGGGGGGGGGGGGAGGGGGGTGGGTGGCGGGGGGTGGGGGGTTTAAATCGGGGGGGGGTGGTTGGGGTGGGGTGGCGTGGGGTTGGGAGGCGGGGGTGGGGTGGGGGTGGGGGGGGGGGGGTGGGTGTTAGCGGGGGGGGTGGGGGTGGGGGGGGGGGTGGGGGGGGGGGGGTTGTGGGGGTAGGGGGGGGGGGGGGGGGGGGGGGGTGGGTGATTGAGTGTGGGGGGGGGGTGGGGGTAGGGGGGGGGGGTGCGTGGGGGGTGGGGGGGGGTGGGGGGGGGGGGGAGGAGGGGGCGGGGGTGGTGGCGTATGGGGGGGGGTGGTGCGGGGGGGGCGTGGTGGGGGGGGGGGGGTGGTGGGGGGGGTGGGGGGGGTGGGTGTGGGGGGTAGTTGTGTGGGGGTGGGGGGCGGGGGTGGGGGGGGGGTTGGGTGGGGGGAGGTGGGGGGGGGGGGGTTGGGGTTGCGTGGTGTGTGGTGTTATTGGTGGGTGGGGGTTGGGGGGCGGGGGGGCGGTGGGGGTGGTGGTTGGTGGGGGGGGGCGTGGGGGTGGGGGGGGGGGGGGGGGGGGGGGGTGTGTGGTGGGGGGTGGGGGTTTGAGGGCGGGGTGGGGGTGGGGGGGAGATTGGTGTGGGGGGGCTGGGGGGGGGGGTTGAGTGTGGGGGGTGGTGGGGGTGTGTGTTGGTGGGGGGGGGTTGGGGGTGGGTTGGTGGGGGTATTTGGGTGGGGGGGGTTTGTGGTTGCGGGGGGATGTGGGTTGTTGGGGGGGGGGAGGGGTGTTGGGGGTGGGGGGGGGGGCGGTGGGGGGGGGGGGGGGGGTGGGCGGGGGTGGGGTGGGTTGGTTGGGTGGGGTGTGGGGGGTGGGGGGGTGGGGGGGGTGCTGAGGAGGGGTGGGTGGGGTTTGGTGGGGGTGGAACCAGGGGGGGGAGGTGTGGGTGGGTGTGGGGGGTGGTAGGTGTGGGGGGGGGGGTGGGGGGGGTGGGTGGGGGGTGGTGGTGGTGGGGGGGGTGGGGGGTGGTGGGGGTGAGTTGGGGGGGTTGGGGCGTGGGGTGGATGTGTGTGGTGTGGGGGGGGGGGGTGGGGGGGGTGGGGGCGGTGGGTTGGGTGGGGGTGGGGGGTGGGGGTGGTGCGTGTGTTGGTAGGGGGGGGGAGTGGTGGAGGTGGGGGGGGGGTGGGTGGGGTTGGTTGGGGGGGGGGGTGTTGGGGGTGCGGGGGGGGGTCGCGCGTGTGGTGGGTGTTAGTGTGGCGAGTGTCGTGTGTGGGGTTGGGGGTGGTAGGGTTTGGGGGGTGGGGTGGGGGGGTGTGGGTTTGTCGGGGGGGGTGGGGGGGGAGTGGGGGTGTGTTGGGGTGGGGTGGTGGGGGGATGGTGGGGTTGGGGGGGGGTGTGTGGGTGGTATGGTGGGGTGGTTGGGGAGGGGCGGGGGGGGTGCGGGGGGGTGGTGGGGGGGGAGGGGGGGAGGGCTTTGTGGCGTCGGGTGTGGGGTGGGTGCGGGGTGGGGTGGGGGGGGGGGGTGGTGGGGGTGTTGGGGGGGGGGCGGGGTGGGGGGGGGGGTGAGGGGGTGGGTTGGGAGGGGGGGGGGGAGTGAGTGGTTGGGGGAGGGGGGGGGTGGTGGGGGTGGTTGTTGTGGGGGGGGTGGGAGGGGGTTGAGGGGGTGGGGAGGTGGGGGGGTGTGGGGGGGGTGGGGGGGGGGTGCGTGGGGGTGTTAGTGGGCGAGGGGGGGTCGGGGGGGGGGGGGGGTGTGGGGTGGGGGTGGCGGGGGGGGGGGGGGGTGTGGGGGTAGGTGGTGGGGGCGGGCGGTGGGGGGGTGGGGGGAGGGGGGGGGGGTGGGGTTCGGGGTGGTGGGTGAGGTGGTTGGGGGGTGGGGGTGGTGTGGTGGGGTGTGTTGGGTGGAGGGGTGGTGTGTGTGTGGGGGGGTGGGGGGGGTTGGGGTGGTGGGGTTAGGTGCGGCGGTGGATGGGGGGTTTGGGGTGGGCGTGGGATAGGTGGTGGGAGGGGGTGGGCGGGTGGGGGGTTGGGGATGTGTGTGGTGTGAGGGTGCGGGGTGTGGGGTGGCGAGGGGTGTTTGTGGGAGGTGGGGAGGGGGGTGGGTTGGTGTGTGGGTGGTGGGTGGTGTGGGTGGGGGGGGAGTGGGGGGGTGGTGGGGGAGGAGTGGGGGGCGGGTTGGGTCGGGCGGGGGCGTGTTGTAGGTGTGGGGGGTGGGTTGGGGGTGGGGGGCTGTGGGGGGGGTGGGGGTGGGGCGGGTTGGGTGGGTGGGCGGGGGGGGTGGTTGGGGTGGGTGTAGTGTGGGTGGGGGGTGGGGGTGGGGGTGGTGGGGGGTTGCGGGGGGGGCGGTGGGGGGGGAGGGGGGGGGGGGTGTGGTGGTGGGGGGTGGGGGGGGGGGTTGGTGGGGGGGGGGGGGGTGGGTGGGGTGTGGGGGGGGGCGGGGGGTTGTGGGGGGGTCTTGGTGGGGGGAGGGGGGTGTTGTGGTTTGGGGTGGGGATGGCGTGGTGGGGGGTGGGGTGGGGGGGGGTTGGTTTGGGGGTGGGGGGGGGGTGGGGGGTGCGGTTGGGTTGTGGGGGGGTTGGGGTGGTGGGAGTGGGTGGGGGGGTGGGGGTGGGGATGGAGGGGTGGGGGGGGGTTTGGCTGGGTTGGGGCAGGGTGCGGGCGTGGTGGGGGGTGGGGGGTTGGGGGGGGCTGGGGGGGTGGGTTGGTGGGGGGGGGGGGGGTGGGTTGGGGGGGTCGGGTGGGGTGGTGGGGGGGGGGGGGTTGGGGAGGTATGCGGGGGGTTGTGTGTTGGGGTTGGTGGGGTTGGGGGGCTGGGGTGGGGGTTGGGGGTGTGTGGGGGGGGTTGGGGTGCGGGGGTTGTGGGGGGTGTGGGAGGGGGGTGGGGTGTGGGGGGGGGTTGGGGCCGGGCGCGGGGGGGGGGTGTGGTGTGGGGGGGGGGTTGGGGTTGGTGGGAGGGGTGTGGTGGGTGGGTGGGGGTGGGGTGTTGAGGGGGGGCGAGGGGGGGGGATTGGGGGTGTGGGGTGGGGGGGTATGGGGGGGGGGGTCGGTGGGGCGGGACGTTGAGGGGGAGTGGTGGGGGTGGGTGGGGTGGGGGTGGGGGGGGGGGGCGGGGTGGTGTGAGGTGGGGGGGGGGTGGGGTGGGGGGGCGTGGGGGGGGGGGGTGGGTGGGGGCGTGGGGGTGTGGCGTGTGGGGTGGTGGGGTTGGGGGGGGGCGTGGGGGGGTGGGGGTGGGGTGGAGGGTGTGGGGTGGGGGTGGGGGGGGGGGTGGGGTGGGGGGGTTGGTTGAAGGAGGGGGGGGGTGGGGGGGGGGTCGGTTGGGGTTTGGGGGGCGGGGAGGGGGGGGGGGGGGGGGGGGGGTGGGGGGGTGTGGGGGGGGGGTTTGGGGCGGGTGGGGCGGGCGGGGAGTGGGTGGGGCGTGGTGGTGGGGGGCGGGAGTTGGGGTTGGTGTTTGGGGGGGGTGGGGGGGGGGTTGGTTGGGGAGGGGTGTGGTTTAGGGGGTGGGTTTGGTTGGGTGTGTATGGGGGTTTGTTGGGGCGGGGGTTGGGGGGGGGGGGGTTGGGGTGGGGGGTTGGGGTGGGGTTGGGAGGGGGGGAGGTGTCGGGGGTTGTGGGGGTGGGGAGTGTGGTGGGGGGAGGTGCGGGAGGTTGGGTGGTGGGGTGTGGGTGGGTGTGTGGGGGGGGTGGGGGGGTGGGGGGGGTGGGGGGATGTCGGGGTGGTTGGGGTGGGGGTGGTGGTGTGTGGGTGGATTGTTAATGAGGGTGGGGGGGGGGGGGGGGGGGGGGGGGGGGGGGGGGGTGGGGGGGGGTGTGTGGGGGGGGGGGTGGGGGTGGGGGTGGGGAGGTGTTAGGGGGTGGTGGGGGTGGGGGGGACGGGGGTGGGGGGGTGGGTTTGGTGGTGGGGGGGGTGGGGGTTTGGGGTGGGGGGGTGTTGGGGGGGTGGTGGGGGGTGGCGGGGGGGGGGTTGGGGGGTGCTGGTGGTTGGTGTGGGGGGTGTTGGGGGAGCGTGGGTGGGGGTTGGGGGGGGGGGAGGGTGTCGGGCGCGAGGGGAGGGAGGGTGGGCTTGTGGGGTGGGGGGGGAGGGGGTTTGGCGGGGGGTGGGGGGGGGGTGTTGGGTGGGGGTTGGGGTGGGGCGGTGAGTCGGGTGGGGTGCGGGGGGGCTGGGGGGGTGGGTCATTTGTAGGGGGGGTGGGGGGGGTGGGGGGTTGGGGGTTGGTAGATTGGGTGGGGCGGAGGGTTGGGCGGCGGGCGGGAGAAGTTGGCGGGGGGGGGGTGGGGGGGGTGTGTGGGGAGGGTGGATCGTGAGGGGGTGGGGGGGGGGTGGGTGTTTGGGTGGTGGGGGCGGGTTGGTTGGGGGTGGGGTTGGTGGGTCGGGGGGAGGTGGGGTGGGGGGGTGGGGGGGGGGGGGGTGGGGGGTTGTTTTTGGGGGGGGGTGGGGGGGGGGGGTCGGGGTGGGTGGGGTGTCGGGGGGGTTGGGGGGTTGGTGCGGTGGAGGGGTTGTGTGTTTGAGGGGGTAGCGGGGGGGGGGTGGGAGGGGTATGGGGAGGGAGGGGGGGTGGGGGAGGTGTGGGGGGTGGGGGGAGGGGGGTGTGGGGGGTGGGTGGGAAGGGGGGGTGGGGGGATGAGGGGGGGGGGGGCGGGGGGGGGGGGAGGGGGGGCGGGGGGGGGGGGGGGTGGGGGGGGGGGGGGTGTGGGGTGGGGGGGGGGGGGGGGGAGGTGGGTGGGGTTTAAGTGGGTGTGGGGTGGGTGGGTGGGGTTGGGGGGGGGGGGCGGGGGGGGGGTGGGGAGGGGGGGGGGGGGGGTTGGGGGTGGGCGGGGGGGGGGCTGTGGGTGGTGGTGTGTGGCTGTGGGGGGGGGGGGGGGGTGTGGGTAGGGTCAGGTGGGGAGGGGCGTGTTGTGGAGGGTGGGGGGTTTGGCGTCGGGGGAGGGGGGGGGGTTGGGTGTGAGGGCGGGGGGGTGTGGTGGGGGGGGGGTTGGGTGGGGGGGTTGGTGTGGGGGTGTGGTGGGGGGGGAGGGTGGGGGGGGGTGGGGTGTTGGGGGGGTGGTGGGGGGTGGGGGGGTGGTGGTGGGGGTGTGGGGTTGTGGTGGGGGGGGGGGGTGGAGTGGGGGGGTTAAGAGTGTGGGGGGGGGGTGAGGGGGGTGGGTCGGGTTGGGGAGGGTGGGGGGGTTGTGGTATCGGGGGGGGGTGGGGGGGGGGGGGGGGGTGGGGGGGGGGGGGGGGTGGGTGGGGAGGGGGGGGTGGGTGGGGGTTTGGGGGGGGGGGGGGGGAGGGGGGGGGGGTAGGGGGGGGCGTGGGGGGAGGGAGGGAGGGGGGGGTATGGGGGGGGGGGGGGTCGTGGTTGGGGGGGGGTGGGCGCGGTGGTTCGGGCGTGGTGCGGCGGGTTGTGGGGGGGTGGTTGTGGGGGTTAGGTTGGCTAGTGGGGGGGGGGGGGGGATGGCGTGGGGGGGTGGGTGGGGTGGGGGTGGGGGGGGGGGGGGTGGGGGTGAGGGTTGGGGGGGTGGGTTGGTTGGGTTGGGGGTGGGGGTGGGTGGCGGGGTGGTGGTTGGGGGGGGTGTTTGGGGGGGGGGGGGGGGGGGGGGTAAGGTGGGGGGTGGGGTGTGGTTGGTTCGGGGGGGGGGGGGGGGGGGGGGGGGGGGGGGGGGGGGGGGGGGGGGGGGGGGGGGGGGGGGGGGGGGGTGGTGGGGGGGGGGGGGGGGGGGGGGGGTGGTGTGGGTGGATGGGGGGGTGGGGTGGGGGTGGCTTGGGGGGGGGGGTGGGGGGGGAGGGGGGGTGTGGGGGGGTTTTGGGGTGGGGGCGTTGATTGGCGGGGTGGTGGGGGTGGGGGGGGGGGTGGGTGGGGGGGGGGGTTAGGGGGGGGGGTAGGGGGTGTGGGGGGGTGGGTGTGGGGGGCGGTGTCGGGGGTGGGGGGGTCGGGGGGTTGGGGGGGGGGGGGGGGTTGGTGGGGGGGGGGGGGGGGTGGGGGGAGAGGGGTGGGAGGGGGTGGGTGGGTGATTGTGTGGGGGGGGGCGGGGGGGGTGGGGGTGGGTTCGGTGGGTGGGAGGTGGGGGAGTGTGGGGGGATTAGGTGGGGGGGGGGGTGTTGTGTGTGAGGGGGGGTGGGTGGGGGGTGGTAAGGGGGGGGATGGTGGGGGGAGGGGGGAGGGGGGCGGTGTGGGTGGGGTGTGTGTGGGTGTGGGCTGGGTGGGGGTGAGGGGGCGGGTGCGGGGGTGTTCGGGGGGGGCTGGGGTGGTTGAAGGGGTTGGGGGGGGTGGGGGCGAGCGGTGGGGGTGGTGGGGGGGGGGGGTGGGTGTGTGGTGGGGGGGGGGGGGGGTGGGGGGGGGAAGGAGGTGGTAGGTGGGGGGGTGGGTGTGGGGGGTGTGTGGTTGGGGGGTGGAGGGTGGGGGTGGAGGGGGTGGTGGGGGGGGGGGTGTTAGGGAGGGTTGGGGGGGGTTGTAGTTAGGGGGGGGGGGGAGGGGAGGAGGGTGGTGGGGGGGGGGTGGTGGTGGGGTTGGGGGTTTGGTGGTTTCAGGGGGGGGGGGTGGGTCGGGGGGGTGGGGGCGGGGGTGGGGGTTGTGGGTGGTTGGGGGGGGGTTGGGTTGGGGTAGGTGGGGGGGCGGGGTGCGGGGGGGGGTTAGGGTTGTGGGGGGGGGGGGCGGGGGGGGGTGGGGTGGGGGGGAGGTTGGTGGTGGTGTCGTGGGTTGGGGGGGTGGGGGGGTGGTGGTGGGTTTGTGGGGGGGGGGGTGGTGGGGGGAGTGGTGTGGGGGGGGGGGTGGTGGGGTGGGGGGGGGGGGGGGGGTGGGGGGGTGGGCTGGGGGTGTGGGGGGGAGGGGGGTGGGTGGGGGGTGTGGTGGGGGGTGGGAGGGGGGGGGGGTGTATGGGGGGGGGGGTGCTGGGGGTGGGGGGTGGGGGGTGGGGGGGGGTGTGGGGTTGGTGGGGTTGGGCGGGGGGGGTGGGGGGGGGAGGGGGTGGGTTGGGGGGGGGGGGAGGGGGGGTGCATGTGGGGGGGTGTGTGGGGGGCTGGGGAGGTGGTTGGGGAGGGTGGGTGGGGTTGGGGGGGGGTGGTTGGGTGGTGGGTGGTTGTGGGGGGGGGGGGAGGGGGGCGGGGGTGGGGGGGGGGGTGGGTTGGGGCCTTGGGGGGGGGGGGTGGTGTGTGTGGGTGGTGTTCGTGGTGGGGACCGAGGGTGGGGGGGGTGGTGGGGGGGGTTGGGTTGGGGGGTTGGTGGGGTGGGGGGGGTGGGGGGGGGGTGTGGTGGAGGGGGTGTATGTGTGGGGGTTGGGTGGGGGGGGGGGGTGGGTCAGGGGGTGGAGGTGGGCGGGTTGGTTTGGGGGGTGAGGGGCGTGGGCGGGCGGGGGAGGGGGGGGGGGGGGGGGGGTGGCGTGGGTGTTGGGGGGTGGGGGTGGGGTGGGCGTCGGGGTTGGGGTTGGGGGGGTGGTGGTGGGGTGAGGTGTGGGGGTGGGGTGGGGGGGGTGGGTGGGGGGGGGGGGGTTGGAGGGGGTGGGGTAGGGTGGGGGGGGGTAGGGGCAGTTGGGATGTGGGGGTGGGCGGGGGGGGGTTGGGTGGGGTGTGGGGTGGTGGGGGTGGAGGGTGGGGTGTGGGGTGTGGTTGTGGAGGGGTGGGTGGGTGGGAGGTGTTTGGGGGGGGGGTTGGGGGGGGTGGGGGGGGGGGGGGGGAGGTGGGGGGGTGGGGGGAGGGGGTCGTGGGGGGTTGGGGGGCGGGGGGGAGGGGGGTGGGTCTGGCGCGGCGGGTGGTGTGGGTGTGTGTTGGTGGGTGGGGGGGGGGGGGTGTTGGAGTGGGGGGGGGGGGGGGGTGGAGGGGGGGTGGGTGGGGGGGGGGGGGTTGTGGTGGGGTTGTGTGATGGGTGCGGTGGGGGGGGGGTGGGGCGTGGGGGGGGGGGGGGGGGGTGTGGGGGGGTTGGTGGTTGGTGAGGGGGGGGGGGGGGTGAGTTGTGGGGGCGAATGGAGGCGGGCGGGGGGGTGGGGGGTGGAGTGGTGGGGGGTGGGGGGGGGTGGTGGGGGGGGGGGGTGTTGGGTGTGGGGGTAGGGTTGGGGGGGGGTCGTGGGGTGGGGTGGGAGGGGGGGGGGCGGATGCGGGTTGGGGTGTGGGGCGGGGGGGGGGGATATGGTGGGGGGGGTGGGGTGGTTTGGGGGGGTGGGGGGGGGTGGGTGGTGGGGGGGGGGTGGGGGGGGGGGGTGTGGGGTGGGGGGGGTTCGGTTGGGGGTGGTTTGGGGAGGGGGGCGGGGGGGGGGTGTGGGGGGGGGGGGGTGGTTGGGGGGGGGGTCGGGTGGGGGAGGGTGGCGGTGGGGGGTGGTGGGGGGGGGGGTTGGGAGGGGTGGTGGTGGGGGGGGTTGGTGGTGGTTGTGGTGGGGTGTGGGGGGGCAGGGGGTTGGGGTGGGGTGGGGGGTGGTGGGGGGGGGGGAGTGGGGGGGGGGGGGGGGTTGGGGGGGGGAGGGGGGTTGTGGGGGGTGGGGGGGTGGTCGGGTGGGGAGGGTTGTGGTGGGCAGGGGGGGGGGTTGGGTGTTGGGGGCGGGGGGGGAGGGTGGGGGGTGGGGGGGGGGGGCGGTGGGGCGTGTGGTGGGGTGGGGGATGGGGCGACGTTGGGGTGGTGTCTGTTGTGGTAGGGCGGCTGTGGGTGTTGGGTGTTGGGGTGGGGTGGGGGGGTTGGTGGGGTGGGGGTGGGGGGGGTTGGTGGTGGGGAGTGTTGTGGGTTGTGGTGTTGGGGGGGGTGGTGTGGGGTTTTGGGGGGGGGTGGGGGGGGACTGGTTGGAGGGGGGGGGGTGGTGGGGGGAGGCGGGGGGGGAGGGTGGTTGGTGGTTGGGGTGGTGGGGTGGGGGGGGTAGGGGGGGGGGGGGCTTTGGGGGGGAGGGGTCGGGGGGCGGGGGGGGGTGGGGGGGGTGTGTTGCGGGATGGGGGGGGGTGGGGGGTGGGTGGGGGTTGGTTGGAGGGGGTTGGGTGGGGATGTGGATGAGTCTGGGGGTGGGGGGGGGGTGGGAGGGGGGTGGGGTGGTGGGGGGGAGGGGGGTGGGATTTGGGTGGGGGGGGGTGGGTGGGGTGGGTGGTGGTTGGGGTGGGGGGTGGTGGGGGGGGGGGGGGGTGTGGGTGTGGTGGGGTGGGGGGGGGGGGGAGCGGGTGCTGTGGTGGGGGTGGTGGCGGGGGGGGTTGGGCGGCGTGTGGGGGGGCCGCGGTGGGGGGGGGAGGGCCGTGTGGGGGGGAGGTGTGTGGGCGGGGTTTGGGTGGGGGGTGGGGGGTGGGGGGGGTGGGGGGCGGGGTGGGGGGGGGGTGGGGGGAGGGATGTGGGGTGGTGGGGGGGGGGGGGGGTGGGTGGGTGAGGGGGGGGGGGTGGGAGGGGGGGGCGCTGGGGGGTGGGGGAGGCGGAGGCTGGGATGGGGGTTCGGGGGTGGGGAGTGAGCTGGGGGGGTGGGGGGTTTGTGTTGGGGTGGGGGGGTGGGGGTGGGGTGGGGGGGTTGGGTGGGTGGGGGTGCGGGGTGTGGGGGTGGTTGGGGAGGGGGGTGGCGGGTGTTGGGGGGGGGGGGGGGGTGGGGGGGTGGGGGGGTCGTTTGGGGGGGGGTGGTAGGGGGCGGGGGGGGGGGAGGTGGAGGTGGGGGGGGTTTATATGTTGCGAGGGGGGGTGGTTGGGGTGGGTTGGGGGTGGGGGGTGGTGGGGTGGGGTAGGGGGGCGGGGGTGGGGGGGTGGGTGGGGGGGGGGGGAGGGGGGGGGTGGGGTGGGTTGCGGAGTGGGAGGGGTGGGGGTGGGGTGGGGGGGGGGTGAGGGGGGGGGGGGTGAGGTTGTGGTGGGGCGGGGGGGGGTGGGGGGGGGGAGGGTGTGGGGGGGGGGGGTGGTGGTGGGGTGGTTGGGGGGGGGTGGGGGGTTGCCGGCGTGGGGGTGGGGGGTGGGGTTAGTGGGAGGGGGATTGCGGGTGGTGTGGGGGGTGTGGGGGGGGGTGGGTGGGGGGGGCCGTCGGGTGGGGGGGGGGGGTGGGGGGGGGGGGGGTGGGGGGGGTGGGGGGGCGGGGGGGGGGGGGTGAGGGGGGGGTGGGTGGAGGGTTGTGGGGTTGGGGGGTGTTCGGGGGTGTGGTGGTGTGGGGGTGGGGCGGGGTGAGGAGGGGGGGGTGGGGGGGGTGGGCAGGTTGGGTGGGGCGGGTTGGGGGGGGGGTGGGGGGGTTGGTGTGGGGTGTGGGGGTGGATGGGTGGGGGGGGGGGGGGGGGGGAGGGGGTCGGGTGTGGGGGGGGGTTGGGTGGGGGTGGGTGTGGGTTGATGAGTGTTGGGGGGGGCGGTGGTTGTGGGTGGGTTGGGGGAGGTGGGGGGGGGGTGGGAGGTGTGTTGGGGTTGGGGTGGGTGGGTGGGGGGTGTGGGGCTGGACGGTTGGGGTGGCAGTGTGGGGGTTTGGCGTGATGGGTGGGGGTGGTTGGTGGGGGGGGGGGTGGGGGGGGGGGGGGGGGGGGGGTGTGGGGTGGGGTGGGGGGGCTCGGGGGTCGGGGTAGGAGGGCGTGGAGGGTTAGGTTGGCTGTGGGGTGGGGGGGGGGGGGGGTGTGTTGGGGGGTGTGGGGTTGTGTGGGGGGGGGGGGAGTTGGTAGGGGTGGGTGGGGGGCGGGTGGGGGTTGGCTGGGGGGGGGGGGGGGGAGTGGGGGTTGGTGGGGAGGGTGGTGTGTTGGGGAGGGGTGGGGGTGGGAGGGGGGGTGCGGGGGGAGTGGGTGGGGGGGGGTGGGGGGGGTGTGGTTGGGGGTGTGCGTGGTGGGGGGTGTGGGGGGTGGGTGGTGGGGTAGGTGGGGGGGGGGTGGGTGGGGGGGCTGGTGGGGGGTGGGGGGGTGGGGGGTGGTTTGGGTGGGGGGGGGTGGGGGATGGGGTGTCGGTGGGGGGGGGGGGGGGGTGGGGGGGGGGGTGGGGCAGGGTGGGGGGGTGGGGGGGGTTGGTGGTTGGTGGGGGGGAGGGGGGGGGCAGCGGGGTAGGGTGCGGTTGGGGGAAGGTGGGGGGGGGTGGGTGGGGGTGTGGGGGGGGGGGGGGGGGCGGTGTTGGGGTGGGGGGGGGGTGGGTGGGAGGTGGGGGGGGGGGGGGGTTTGGGGGGTGGGGGTTAGGTGTGCGTGTGGGGGGGGTGTGGGGGGAGGGGGGGGGGGGGTGGGGGTGGGGGGGTGGGGGGGTGTGGGGGGTGGGGTGGCTGACGGGGGGGGGGGGGGTGGGGGTGGGGCGTGGGGGGGGTGGCGGGGGGGGGGGGGGGGGGGGGGGGGGGGGGTTGGTGGGGTGGGGGGTGGGTGGGAGGGGGGTGTGGTGTGGGGGGGGTGGGGGGGGTGGTTGGGGTGTGGGGAGGGGGGGGGGGGGTGTGGTGGGGGGGTTTGGTTGGGGTGGATGGGGGGTGGGGAGGGTGGGGGGGGGGGGGGTTGGGGTGTGGGTGGGGGTGGTGTCTGGGGTGTGGTGGGTTGGGGGTGGGAGGGGGGGGGGTGTGGTGGGGGGGGGGTGTGGGGGGGGTTGGGTGGGGGGGAGTTGAGGGTCGGGGGGGGTGGGCTGGGGGGGGGGGGGGTGGGGGGTCGGGGGGGGGTGGTGGGGGGCGTGTGGGGGTGGGGGGGGGGGGGGGGTGGTTGGTGTGGGGGGATTGGTTTGGATTGGGGGTTGGGGGGGGTGGGTGGCGGGGTGGGGGTGGGGGGGTGGTGGTTGGGTTGGGGGGGGGGGGGAGTGCGGGGGGGGGTGGGGGGGGGGGTGGGTGGTGGGGGGGTGGGGTGTTTGTGGGCTTAGGGGGTGATGGTGGGGGGTGGTGGTGGGGGGGGGGTGGGGGGGGGTGGGGGTTTGGGAGGGGCAGGTGGGTGGGGGGGTGGGGGGGGTTGGGTTGGGCGTGGGTGGGGGCTGGGGGGGGCGGGGGGGGGGGGCGGGTGGGAGGGGGGGTAGGTGGTGGGGAGGGTGGGGGGGGTTTTTGGGGGGGGGGGGGGGGTTCGGTTTGCTGGGGGGGGGTGGTGGGGGCGGGTTTGGGGCGGGTCGGGGGGGGGGGGGGGGGTAGTTTGGAGGGTGTTGGGGTGGGGGGGGGGTGGGTGGGGTGGGGTGTGGGGGGGGGGGGGAAGTGGGGGGTGGGGTGGGGGGGGGTGGGCGTGGGGGTGTGGGGGGGGTGTGGGGGTTGGGGGGGATGGAGGGGTTGGGGGGGTGGGGTGTGGGGGGGGGGTGTGGGTGGGGGGTTAGAGGGGGGGTTGGTGGGGGGGGGTTGTGGGGGGGGGGGGTGGGGAGGTGTGGAGGTGGGGGGGGTGGGGGGGTGGGGGCGGGGGGGGGGTTGGGGGGTGGGGGGTGTGGCGGGGGGGGTGGGGGGGGGGTGGCGGGGGGGGTGGGGGGGTTGGGGGGTGGGGTGTGGTGGGTGGGGGGGGGTGGTTGTGGGGGGTGGGGTGGGGGGGTGGGGTGGGTTGGCGGGGGGGGGTGGAGGGGGGGTGGTGGGGGGGTGGTAGGGTGGGGTGGTGTGTGGGGGGGGGTATGGGGTGGGGGGCTGGGGGTTGGGGCGGTGGCGGTGGTTGGGGGGGTGGTGGATGGGGGGTGGGGTTGGGGGGTGCGTGTGTGGGGGGGGGGTTGGGAGTTGGTGGGTGGGAGGGAGGGGGGTGGGTGGGGGGTTGGTGGGGGGGGGGGGGGTGGTGGGGGGGGGGGTTGGGGGGGGGGGGGGGGGTTGGGGCGGGGTGGGGGTGGGTTTGTGGTGGGGGTGATGGTGTGGGGGGGCGGGGGGGTCGGGGGGAGGTGTTGGGGTGTGGGGGGTGGGGGGGGGTTGGGGGGTGGGGTGGGGGGGGGTTGTTGGTGGGGGGGGGGGGTGGGGGGGTGGGGGTGGGTTAGGGGGGGGGTGGGGTGTGGGGGGGGGTGGGGTTGAAGGAGGGAGGTTGGTGGTTGGGGGGGGTGTGGGGGGGGCGGGGGGGGGGTGTGGCGTTTGGTGGGGTGGGGTTGTAAGTTGGGGGGTGGGGGGGGGGGGGGGGTGTGTTGGGGGGTGTGGGGTCAGGTAGTGGGTATGGGGGGGGGGTTGGGGGCTGTGGGGCTGCTGGGGGCGTGTGGGGGGCGGTGGGTGGTGTAGGGGGGGTGGTGGTTGGGGGGGGTGGGGGGGCTTGGGGGGGCTGTGTGGGGGGGTGAGGGGGGGGGCGGGGGTGGGGGTGGGTGGGGTGGGGGGGGGGGGTTTTGTGTGTGGGTTGGGGGTGGCTCTACGTCTGTGGTGGGGGGGGGTGGGTTATGGGGGGGGTGTGAGTGTGGTGGATGGGGTGGGGGGTGGGGCTGGGGGGGGGTGGGGTTGTGGGGGCGGGGGGGGTGTGTGTGGGTGGTGGGGGGTGGGGGGGGGTTGGGGGTGGGGTGCGGTGGGGTGGGGGTGGGAGGGGGGGAGGGTTGGGGGGGGGTCGGTGTGGGGGGGGGGGTGTGGAGGGGGGGGGGTGGGGTGGGGGGGAGGCGGGGGTGGGTGTTGGTGGGGGGTTGGTGGGGGGGGGGTTGGGGGGGGTGGGGGGGGGGGTGGTTGGGGGGGTGGGGTGGGTGGTGGGGTGGGGGTAGTGGGGGGGGGCGGGGGGGGGTGTGTAGTGGTGTTGGGGGGGGGGGTGGGTGGTGGAGGTGTGAGGTGGTGGGCAACTGGGGGGTGGTGGAGGGTGGGGTGAGGCGGGGGTGGGGGGGGGGGTGGGTGTAGCGGGGGGGTGGGGGGGGGTTGGGGGGGGGGGGGGTGATGTGGGTGGTGGGGTGTGGGGGGGGGTGGGGGTGGGGGTGGGTGAGGTGGTTGGGGGGGGGGCGGGTGGCGGGGGGGGGTGGGGGGGTGGGGGGGTGGGGGTGAGGGGTGGGGGGGGGGGGGGGGGGGGTGGGGGGGGTGGGGTGTGGGGGGTGGGGGGGGGTGTTTGAAGTGCGGTTGGGGGTGGGGGGGGGGGGGGGGGGGGGGGTGGGGGGCGGGGTTGGGATGGGTGGGTGCCTGTGTGGGGGGTGGTGCTGGGTTGATGTGGTGGGTGGTGGTGTGGGGGGGTGGGGGGTTGTAGGGTGGGGGGGGGGTGCGGGGGTTGGGTTTAGGGGGGGGGTGTGTGGGTGGGGGGGGTGGGGGGGAGTTGCGGGGGGGGGGGTTGGGTGATGGTAGGGGGGGTTGGGGGTGGGGGGGGGGTGGGGGGTTGTGGGTGGGGTTGGGGGGGGGGGGGGGGGGGGGGGGGTGGTACCAGGTGTAGGGGGGGGTGGGGGGGGGGGTGGGTGTGGGGGCGGTGGGGTGGTGGGTGGGTGGTGGGGTGGTTGGCGTTGGTGGGGGGGGGGGTGGGTGTTGGGGGGGGCTTAGGTGGGGTTGGTTGTTTTGGGGTGGGGTGGGGTGTGGGTGGGGGGGTGAGGGGGGGGTGGGGGGTATGGGGGGGGGGTGGGGGTTGGGGGTGGGGGGGGGGGGGGGGGGTGGTATGGGGGGGACGGGTGGGCGGTGGGGTGGGTGGGTAGAGGGGTGGGGGGGGGCTTGGGGTTAGGGGGGAGTTGGGGTGTCTGGATGGGGTGGGGGGCTGTGGGGGGTAGAGTTGGGTGGGTGGTGGGGCGGAGGGTGGGGGTGGGTGTGGTGGGGGGTGGGGGGGGGGGGGTTGAGGGGTTGGGGGGTGGTGGTGGGTGGGTGGGGTGGTTGGGGGGGGGGGGGTTGGGGGGTGGTTAGGGGAGTCGGTGTTGGTGTGTGTGGGTGGCGGTGCGGGGGTGGTGGGGGGGGGTGGGGGGGGGGGGGTGTTGGGTGGGGGGGGTGTAGGGGGGGGGGGGGGGGGGGGAGTGGTGATGTGGGGGGTGGGGGGGGTGGGGTTTGTGGGTGGGTTTGCGGTGGTGTGGGTGGGGTGGGGGTTGTGGGGGGTTTTGTGGGTGGTGTTGGGGGGGGGTGTGGGTGGGGGGGGAGGGTGGGGGGTGCGGGTTGGGGGGGCTGGGGGGTGTGGGGGGATTGGGGTGGGGGGGGGGGGTGTGGGGGGTGGTTGTGGGGTTGGAAGTGGGGGTGGGTTGGGGTGGGGTGTGGGGGGGGGGTATTGGGGGGGGGAGAGGGGGGGGGATGTGTGAGGGGGGGGGGTGGGCGTCAGTGGGCTGGGGGGGGGTGGGGGGTGTGTTGAGGTGGGAGGGGGGCGTGGGGGGGGGGGGGTGTGTGGGGTGGGGGTTGGGTGGGGTGGGGGTGGGTGGGGGTGTGGGTTGGTGTGTGTGGGGTGTTGGTGTGGGGGGTCAGGGGGTGGAGTTGGAGCGGGGTGGGGGTGGGGTTGGGGGGGGAGGGTGGGGGGGGGGGGATGGTTGGGGTGGTGTAGGGGTGGGGGGGTTGGTGTTGGAGTGGCTGTAGGGGGTTTGTTGTGGGGGGTTTGGGGGGGTTCGTGTGGGGTTGGGGGGGGTTGGTGTGGCGGGTGTTGGGTGGGGGGGGGGGGGGTGGTGATGGTGGGGTGGTGTGGTGGGGGGGTGTGGGGGGTGCTGGGGGGCGTGGCGGGTTGGGGTGGGGTGGGGGGGGGTGGGAGAGGGGGGGGGGGGGTGTGTGGTCGGGGGTGGGGGGATTGGGGTTGGGGGGGGGGGGTGGAGGTAGGGTGTGGGTGGGGCGGGTGTTGGCGGGGGGGGGCGGGGGGGGGGGGGGGGGGGGGGTGGGGGGGTTGACGGGGGGGGGGGGGGGGGGGGGGGGTGGAGGGGAGTGGGGGGGGTAGGGGGGGAGGGTGGTGGGTTGGGGGGGGGGGGGGGGTGGATGGTGGGGGGGTGGGGGGGGTGAGGGGAGGCGGGGGGGGGGGCGGCGTGGGGAGTTTGCGGGGGGGTTGCTGCGGGGGGGTGTGTGGGTGGGGGGGTTGGTGGGGGGGGGGGGGGTGTGGCGGGGAGGTGTTGGGAGGGGGGGTTGAGTAGGGGGTGGGGGGGGTGGGTGGGGTGGTTTGGGGGCGGAGGGGAAGGAGTTGCGGGGGGGTGTTTTGGGGGTTTGGGGAGGGCGGGGGCGGGGAGTCGTGGGGCGGGGAGGTTGTGTGGTGGGGGGGGGGGGGGGGGTGTGGGGGGTGGTGGGGTTGGGTGGTAGTTGGTTGGGTGGGAGGGGTGGCGGGGGGGGGTTGGGGGAGGTGGGGGTGGGGGGGGGGTTGGTGGGTTGGTGGGGGTGGGGGTGTGCGGGGTGGTGCGTGGGGGGGAGGGGGGTGTGTGGGGTATGGGGGGGGTGTGGTGGGGTGGATTGGGGTGGGGTGTGTGGGGTGGTGCGGGGCGAAGGGGGGGAGGGGGGGTGGGGTTGGTGGGGTTGGGGGGGGTGCGGGGGAGGTGGTTGGGTGGTGGGGAGTGGGGGGGGGGGGGGGGGGGAGGGGTGGTTGGGGGTTGGGTGGGTCGTGGGGGGGGGGAGGGGGGGGAGGGTTTGGGGTGTGAGGGGGGGGGTGGTTGGTTTGGGGTGGTGGTCACGGGGGGGTGGGTTGGGGTAGTCGGTGTTTGGGGAGGGGTGGGGGGGGGGGGTGGTGCGTCTGGGGCGTGGTGGGGGGGGGTGGGGGGGGGGGGTGGGTGTGGGGGGGGGGGGGGTGTTGGGGGGTTGTGGGGGGTGAGGTGGGGGTTGGTGGGGGTGAGGGGGGGGGGGCGGGGTGGAGGGGGTGGGGGGGGGGGGGAGGGAGGTGGGGGTGGGAGGGGGGGGGTCTGGGGGGGTCGCTGTGTGGGGGGGGGGGGGGGGGGGTGGGTGGTGGGGGGGGGGGTTGGGGGGGGGGGGGGGGGGGGGGGGGGGGGGGTGCGTGGGTGTGGGGGATGGGGGGTGGGGGATGTGGTGGGGGGGGGGGTGGAGAAGGGTGGGGTGGGGGTGGGGGGGGGGGGGTGGTGGGGTGTGGGGTGTTGGTGGGGCGTGGGGGGTGGGGTGGTGGGGAGGGGGGGTGCGGGGGGGGGGGGTGGGGGAAGGGTGGGGGTGGGGGGGGTGGGGGGGGGTGGGGTGGGGGGAGGGGGGTGGTTGTGGGGTCGTGGGTGGGGGTTTTGCGGGGGGGCGGTGTGGCGGGGTGGGTGGGTGTGCGGTGTGGGGGGGGGGGGGTGGGGGGGGGGGTGGGTGGGGGGGGGGTGGTGGGTTGGGCGGGGGGTGGTGTGGGGGGGGGTTTTGTGGTGGGCGGTTGGGGGGTTGTTGGGGGGGGTGGGGGTTGGTTGTGTGGGGGTGGTGGGGTTGATGGGGTGGGGGGGGGGGGGGGGGGGGGGTGTGGTTTTGAGGGGGTTGGGGGGGGGGGTGGGGGGGGGGGTGGGGGGGGGGGTGGGGAGTCGGTGGGGGGGGGGTGGGGGGGGGCTGGGTGGGTGGGGGGGGTGTGTGTGGGTCGTGGTGGTGGGGGGGGGTGTTGGGGGGGGGTTGTGGGGGTGTTGGGTGGGGGTGGGGTGGTGGGGTTGCGGGGGGTTGGTGATGTTGGTTGGGGTTGGTGTGGCGGGGTGGGAGGGTGTTGGGGGGGGTGTTGGGGGTGGGGGGGGGGGGGGTTGGTACGTTGGGTGTGGGGGGGGGGGGTGGGGGGGGGGCGGGGGGTGGGCTTGGGGTGGGGGGGTGGGTGGTTTGGGTGGGTGTGGTGGTGGGGGGGTGAGTGGGGCGGTCTGGGTGGGGGTGGTGTGGGGGGGGTGGTGGGAGGTGGGGGGGGGGGGGCGGGCGGTGTGTGTGGGAGGGGGGGGGTGGTGGGGAGGGGTGGGGTTGTGGGGGGGGGTTGGGTGGCGGGTTGCGTGAGGGGGTGGGGTGTTGGGGGGGGGGCGGGGTGGGGGGGGGGGGGTGGGGGGTGGTGGTTATGGTGGTGGGGTGGGTGGGGGGGGGGTGTGGGGTTGGGGGGGGGGGGGGGGGCTGGGTGGGGGGTGGGGGTTGGGAGGGGTTGTGGGAGGGTGGGGGGGGGGGGTGTGGGGTGGTGTGTTGGGGGGTGGGGGGGGGGGGGGGTGGGGGGGGGGGGGGGGGTGTGGGGGTGGAGGGGGGGGTTGGGTGGGGGGGAGGGTGTGGAGGGGTTGCGGGGTCGGGGGGTGGTGGGGGGGTGTGGGGGATGGGTGGGGGGGGTGGTGGGGGGGGGGGGGGTGTAGTGGGGTCGTGTTGGTGTGGGCGGGGGTGGTGGGGGGGGGGGGGGGGGGGGGGGGGGGGGGGGGGGGGGTGGGGGTGGGGGGGGGGGGGGGTTGTGGTGGGGGTGGGTTGGTGGGGGGGGGGGGGGGGGGGGGGTCTGGGGGTGGTTGTGGGGGGGGTGGGGGGGGGGGTGGTGTGGGGTGGGAGGGGGGGGGTTAGGTGGGTGGGTTGGGGTGGGGGGGTGGGAGGTGGTGGGTGGGGGGTTGTGGGGGGGGGGGGGGCTAGGGTGGGGGGGGGTGGGGGGTTGGGGGGTGGGGTTGGGGGGGGGGGCGGGGGGGGTGTGGGGGGGGGTGGGGGGTGGGGGGGGGGGGGGGGGGGGGGTGGTGGGTGGGAAATGGGGGGGGGGGGATGGTGGGGGAGTGGGGGGGTGGGGGGGGGGGGTTGGGTTGGGGGGGGTGGGGTGGGGGTGGGGGGTGGGGGGTTAGGGTGGGTGGGGGGGTTGGGGTTGGGGTGTGGGGGGGAGGTTGGGGGGTGGGGTGGGGTGGGGGGTGGGGGGGGGGTGGGGGAGGGGTGAGGGTGTGGTGGTGGGGAGGTGTTGTGGGGGTGTGGGCTGTGGGGTGGGGGTGGGGGTGGGGTGGGGGTGGGGGGGGGGGGGGCGGTGGGGGTGGGGGGGGGGGGGGGGGTGGGGGGGCAGGGGGGGTGGGGGAGGGTGCGGGGCGGGGAGAGATGGGCGTGGTTGCGGTGGCGGGGTGGTGGTGGTGGGGGGTTGAGGGTGGGGTGGGGGGGGGTGGGGGGGGGGTGGAGGGGGGGGGGAGGGTCGGGGGTGGCGGGGGGGGGTGGGGGGGGGATGGTGGGGGGGTGTGGCGGGGGTGGGGGTGGGGGGGGGGTGCTGGGGGGGTGGGGTAGCGCGGGGGGGGGGGGTGTGTGGTGGGGGTGGGGGGGGGAGGTGTGTAGGGGGGGGGGGGTGGGTGGGTGGGTGGGGGGCGGGGCGGGGGGGGGTGGGTTGTGGGGGGGTGGGGTTCTGTGGGGTAGGGGGTGGGGGGTGGTGTGTGGTTTGGGGGGTTTGGGTGTGGGGGGGGGGGGTGGGGGGGTTGGGGGCGGGTGTGGGGGGGGGTGTGGTTGTTGTGGGGGGGTGGGGGGGGTTGGTTGCTGGGGGGGTGGGGGAGGGGGGTGGGGAGGTGGGGGGGTGGGTGGTTGGTTGGGGATCGGGGGTGGGGGGGGGTGGGTGGTGGGGTGGGTGGGGGGGGGGGTTGGGGGGGGGGTTTGGGTGGGTGTGTTGGGGTGGATGGTGGGGGTGGGGTGGGTTGGGGGGGGTGGTCTGGGGGATGGTGGGGGGTTTGGGGGGGGGGGGGGGGGGTGGTTGGGGTGTGGGGGTGGGGGGGGGTGGGGGGTGGGGGGAGGTGGGGGTGGGTGGAGGTGGTGGGTGGGGGGGGGGCGGGTCGGGGGTGGGGGGGGGGGGGGGGGGGCGGGGGGGGGAGGGGGGGGTGGTGGGGTGGGGGGGGTTGGGTTCTGGTGGGGTTGGGTGTGGGGGTGGGCTGGGGGGTGGGGGGTGGGGGGGGTGCGTGGGGTGGGGGTGGGTGTTGGTTTGGGTGAGGGGGGGGGTGGGTGTGGGTGGGGGGGGTGGGTTGTGGGTGGGGGTTTGTGGGCGTGGTGTGGGGGGGTGGGGGGTGCGGCGTGGGTGTGTCGAGGTGGGGGGGGGTGGGGTGGGGGGGGGGGCTGTTTGGAGATTGGGGGGGTGGGGGTGTAGGGGGTGGGTGGTGGGGGGTTGGGGGGGGGTGTTGGGGGGGGCGTGGGTGGGTGGTGGGGTGGTGGGTGTGTGGGGGGGGGGGGGGTGCGTCGGGTGGTGGGCGGGGGGGGGGGGTGGTGGGAGAGTTGGGGGGATGTGGGGGGGGGTTGGTGGGGAGGGGGGGGGGGGGGGGGGGGGGTGAGGGGTTGGGGGGTGGACTGGTGGTGGGGGGGGGGGGTGGGGGGGGGGGGGGGGGGCGGGGCGGTGGGGGAGGACGTTGGGTGGTGGGGGGGGGGGGGGGGGTAGGGATGGGGGGGCTGCGTGGGGGGGGGTGGGGGGGGGGGTGGTGTGTGGGCGGGGTGGGCTTGGGGGTGGTGGGGGGGTGGGGGGGGGGCGGGGGAGGGTTGGTGGGGGGGTAGAGGGGTGGCGGGGTGGTGGGGTAGGGGGTTGTGGGGTGGACGGGGGGCGGGAGGGGGGTGAAGGGGAGGTTGGGGGAGGGGGTTGTTGTGGGGTGGAGGGGGGGGGGGCGGGGGGGGGGTATGGGGGGGGGGGGTAAGTGGGGGGGGGGGCGTGGGGGGTGGGGGGGCTGGTGGGGGTGGGGGGGTGGGTAGGGGGGTGTGGGTTGGTTTGAGGTTGTGGGAGGGGGGGGGGTGGGGTGGGGTTGCGGGGGGGGGGGTGTGGTGGGGGGGGGGTTGGGTGGGGGTGGGGTGAGTGGGGTAGGGGTGGGGGGGGGGTGTGGTGGATGTGGTTGTGGGGGGGGGAGGTGGGGGGTGTGTGGGGGGGGGGGGGAGGTTGGGGGGTTGGGGGTGGTGTGAGGTGGGTTGGGTTGGTCGGGGTGAAGGGGGTGCGGCGGGGGGGGGGTGGGTGGGGGGGGGGGGCGGTGTGGGGCTGGGGTTAGTGCGGGGTTAGTTTTGGGGTTTGTGTGGGTTGGGGGCGTTGTGGGGGGGGGGTGGGGGAGGGTGGCTGGGGGTAGGGGGAGGTGGGATTGGCGAGGCGTCGGGGTGGGGGGTGGCTTGGGTGGGGGGGGGGGTTGGGGGGGGGGTCGGGGGGGCGGTGGGTGGGGCGTTGGGTGGGGGTGGGGGGGGTGGGGGCTGTTTGGGGGGGGTGGCGGTGGGGGGGTTGGGGTGAGGGGTGGGGGTGGGTGGTAGGGGGGGTAGGGGGGGGGGGGGGGGGTGGCGGTGGGAGGGTGAGGGGAGGGGGGGGGTGCGGGGTGGTGGTGGGTTGGGGGGGGGGCGGGGTTGGGGGGGGTGGTGGGGTCTGGGGTGTGTGGGGTGCGTGGGGGGTTGGGGGAGGGTGGGGGGGGGGGGGGGGGGGGGGTGGGGGATTGAGGGGCCATGTGGGGGGGGGGGGGGGTGCGGGAGGTGGTGGGTGGGGGTGGTGTGTGCTGTTCGGGGCGGTTGGGGGTGGGGGTGGGTTGCAGGGGGGGGGGGTGGGTGGGGTAGTGTGGGGGTGAGTTGTGGTGGGGGGGGTGGGGGGGGGTTTTGCTGGGGGAGGGAGTGGGTGTGGGGGGGGGGTGGAGGGTGGAGTGGGTTGGGGGGGGTTGGGTAGGGGGTGAGGGGGGGGGGGGGTGTGCTTGGGGGGTTGGGGGGGGTGGCGGTGGGGGGGGGGGCGGTGGGGGGAGTCGAGGTGGGGGGGGTGGGGGGGGGGTGGGTGGTGCGCAGTGGGGGGATGGGGCGAGGGGGGGGGGGGGGTGTTAGGGGTAGTGTGGAGGGGGGTGGTGGGTGGGGGGGGGGCGGGGTGGGTGGTTGGTGTGTTGGGCGGGGGGGGGGAGGGGCGGTGTGGGGGGGTGCTGGGGGGGGTGTGGGGGCGGGGGGGAGGGGGTGTGGGGTTCGGGTTAGTTGGGGGGGGGGGTGGGGTAGGGTGTTGGGGTGGTGGTGGTGGTGGGGGGGGGGGGGTGTTGGGGGGGGGGGAGGGGGGTGGGTGGGGGGGGGGGGTTAGGGGGGTGTGGTGGGGGGGGGGAGGGGGGGTGGGGGGGGGGGGGGTAGGGGGTTGTGGCGTGGGTGGGGGGGGGTGTGGGGGGGGGTGGGGGGGGTGGGGGGGGTGGGGGGGGGGGGTAGGGGGTGTGCCGGGGTGAGGGGGGGGTGTGGGGGGTTGTGGGGGGTGGTGGGGGTGGTGGGGGGGGGTCGGGGTGGGTCGGGTGGCGCGGGGGGGTGGTTGGGTTGGGGGTGGGTGTGTGGGGGGAGGGGTTGGCGGGGGTGGGGTGGTGTGTGGGGGAGGCGGTGGGGGGGGGGGGGGGGCGGTGGGGGGTTTGGTTGGGGGAGGGGGTGTGGGGGGTGTGTTGGTGTGGGGGTGGGTGGTTGTGGGGGGGGTGGTGGGTGGTGGGGGGGGGTTGGGTGTGTTGGGGGCGGTGGGGTGGTTGCGGGGGTGGGTCGGGTGTTAGGTGGGGTGAGGGGGTGGGGGGTGTGTGGTGGGGGAGGGGTTGGTTAGGGGGGTTTGAGGTGTTGGTGTTTTGTTGGGAGGGGGGGGGAGGTGGGGTTGCGGGGGGGGGGGGTGTGGGGTGCGGGGGGCGGGGGGGGGGGGGGTGGGGTTGGGTTGGTAGGAGTGTGTGGGGGGGGGGGGTTGTTGGGGGGTGGGTGGGGGGGGTGGGGGTCGGTGGAGGGGGGGGGCGGGTTGGGGGTGGGGGGGGTGTGAGGGGGGGGGGGTTTGGGGGGGGGGTTTGGGGGGGTGTGGGGGGGGGTGAGGGGTGTGGGGAGGGGGGGGGTAGAGGGGGGTGGGGGAGGGTAGGTGTGGGGGTGGGGGAGTTGTGGGTGGGGGGGCGGGCTGGTAGGGGGGGGGGGGTGGGGTGGGGGGGGGGGGGGGGTGCGGGGGGGGGGGGGGGGGGGGGGGGGGCTGGGGGGGGGGGGGGGCTGTTGGTGTGGGGTGTGGGGTGGGGTGTTGTGGGGGGTGTGGTTGGGGGGGGTGTGGGGTGTGGTTGTGGGGTGGTGGGGTAGGGGGGTGGGGGGCGATTGGTGTTGTGGGGGTTGGGGTGGGTGGGGGTGGGTGGGGGGGGCAGGTGGGTGGGTCAGTTATTTATTTTTTTTCATTTATTTGTTATTTATATATTTTTATTTTTTTTTTTTTTATTTTTATTTATTTTTTTTTATTTGTTTTTTATGTTTTTTTTATATTTTTATTTATATTTAATTTTTTTTTTATTTTTTGTTATATTTATTTTTTTTAGATTTTTTTAGATTTTTTTTTTTTTTTTTTTTTATTTATAAAATATTATTTTTTATATTTTTTTTTTTTTTTTTTTTATTGTTTTTTTTTGTTTTTTATTATTTTTTATGTTTTATTTTATTTTTTGTTTTATTTATTATTATTTTTTTTATTATTTATTTTTATTTTTTTTTTTAGTTTGTTTTTTATTTTTTTTTTTTTTTTTTTTATTTTTTTTTTTTTGTTTTTTTTATATTATATTTTTTTTTTATTTTTTTTTTTTTTATTTTTTTTTTTTTTTATTATAGGTTTTTTTTATTAGTTTTTTTATTTTTTTTTTATTTTCTTTTATTTTTTTTTTTTGTTTTTAATTCTTTTTTTTATTTATTTTGTTTTTTTTTATTTTTGTTTTTTTTTTTAGTGTACATGTTTGATTTTTGTTTTTTATTTTTTTTTTTTTATTTATAGTTTTTTGTTTCTTATTTTTGTTTTTTGTTTATCTTTATTATTTTATATATTATTTTTTATGTGTTTTTTATTGTTTTTTATTTTTTCTTTGATTATTTTTTTTTTTTTTTTTTTTTTTTTTATGTTTTTTATTTTTCTTTTTTTTTTTTTGGTTGTCTTGTTTTTTTTTATTTTTTTTTTTGTTTTCTATTTTTTTGATTTATTTTTTTTTTTTATTTTTTTTTTTTGTTTTTTTTTTTTGTGTTTTTTTTTTTTTAATATTTTGTGATTTTTTTTATTTATTTTTTTTTAATTATTTTTTTATTTTTTTTTTTTTTTGATTTTATTTAGTTTTTTTTGTTTGTTTTATTATAATATTTTTAGTTTTTTAGATTTTGTTTTTTATTTTTTGTTTTTTTTGTTGGTTATAGTTTTGATTTTGATTTTATTTAGTTTGTTTTAAATTTTTTTTTTTTTTTTAATTTTGATTTATATTATATATTGTTTTATTGTTTATATTTTTTTATTTTGTTGTTTTTTTTCTTTTTTTTTATTTTTGGTATTTTTTAATTTTTAGTGTTTGTTATTGTTTTAGCTTGTTTTATATTTATCTATTATATGTGTTTTGTTTATTTATGTTATGCTGCGTGAGGTTTATTATTTTTTTATTTTTTATTTTTGTAATTCGTTTTTTTTTTGTTTTTGTTGTATTTTTTTTTTTTATTTTGTTTTGTTTTTATATTTTAGTTTTTTATGATTTTATTTGTTTTTTTTTTTTTTTTATTTGTATTATTTTTGTATTTTGTTTTATTTGTTTTTTATTTATATTTTATTTTTTTTTTTATTTTTTTTTTTATTATAATTTTCATATTTTTTAATTTTTTTTTTTTTAATGAAGTTTAATTTTTTAATTGTTAATTTTAATTTGTTTTAGTTATTTTTTTTTTATTTTTTTTTTTTTTTGTGGTATTTTATGTATTTTTTTTATTATTTTTTTTGATTTTTTTTTTTTTTTTTTTTTTTTTTTTTTTTTTTTTTTTTTTTTTTTTTTTTTTTTTTTTTGTATTTTTTTTTTTTTTTTATGTTTTTTTTAGTTTTTGTTTTATTTTTCTTTATTTTATATTTTTTTTTTTTATTTTTTTTTATGTTTTATTTTTTTTGTTTTTATTATTTTTAGTTTTATAATTTGATTTTTTTTTTATTTATTGTGTTTTTTTTTTCTTGTAGTTTCTTATTTTTTTTTTTTTTTTTTGTTTATTTTAATTATGTTATTATTATTTTTTTTTTTTTTTTTTTGTTTTTTTATATTATTTGTTTGTGTTTTTTTTTTTTTTGTATAGTTTATGGATTATTAGGTCATGTTTTATTTTTATGTTTTGTTGTTGTTTGTTTTTTTTTGTTTTTATATATTGTAGATTTACTTTTTTATTTTTTTAGTATTGAGTGTTTTTTTGTTTTTGGTTTATGAGATCTATTTTTTTTAAGTTTTTTTTGTGTTGTTTTTTGTTTTTTTGTGTGTTGTTGGTTGCATTTGGTTTGTGGTGGTTATTTTGCTTGTTTTGATTGTTTTTAGGTTTTTTTTTTAAATTTTTTTAAGTTATTTGTTGTAGTGCTTTTGTGGAGTTGTTTTGTAGTGTATTGTAGGTATGTTGGGTAGTGTTTTGTATAGGTGGTAGTTGGGGTTTGTTTTGTGTGTGTGATGGAGTTTTTTGTGTGTTTAGGGTTAGTTTTTAGGTTTGGGTGTGTGGGTTGTTTGTTTTTATGTTTTGGTTTGTTTATAATTTGTAGTGGGTTGTTGTGTGTTGGTTGTATTCTTTTTTTGTAATTGTGATAGTATGTGTTGAGTTTGGTTGTTTGTGTGGTGTTTGAGGGTATGTTGTTCTTGTTGGGGGTGGTCTTGTTTGTTTTGTTGGTGTTGGGTTTGGTTGTTGCTGTTTGGGGATTGTGGTTTGTTAGTTGTCTGTGGGTTTGTTTGTGTGTTTTGTGATGGTGGGGTTTTTGTTTGTTTGTGAGTTTATTGTATTGTGTTCTGGGTTTTTTGTGGTGTGTGTGTATTTGTTGGTTATGTGGGTTGTTTGTTTGTTTGGGTGTGGGGGGGGTTTGGATTGGGTGGATGGTGTTTTGGGGGTTTATGTTTTTGTGTTTGGTTTTTTATGTTCGATTTATTGTTTTTTTTTATTTTAGTTTTTCAAGGTTTTTTTATTTTTTTTTATGTTTTGTTTTATTGTTTTTGATTTTTTGTGTATGGTTGTGGTTTTTGGGGGTGTAGGTGTGTGGTTTTGTGTGTGTTTGGATTGTGTAGGTGTTTGTTTGTTTTGTTGTTGGTGTTGTTTTTTTTTTTTTTTTTGTTGTTATCTTGTTTTATTTGTTGTTGGTTATTTTGATTATTGTTGAGGGATATTTTTTTTTGTTTTTATGTTGTTTTGTTTTGTGGTGTATATTAGTATTGTTTTGTGTTTTTTTGTTTGTTTTTTTTATTATTTAATATGTTATTTTATTTTTGTGGTATGGTTTTGGGGTGATTTTTTTTGTTTTTTGTGTTGTTTTTTAATTTTTTTTTTGGTTAGTGTTATATTTTTTTTTTTTTTTTTATATTTGTTATTTTGTATATTTTGTTTTTTATTTATTGTTTTTTTTTGGGATTAATGTATTTTGTTTTGTTTGTTTTTGATGATTGTTTATTAAGTGTTATTATTTGAGTGTGTGTTATTGTTTTTATTTAGTTTGTTATTGATTGGGTTGTATTGTTTTTTATATTTTGTTATGTATTTATTTTTTTTATTTGGTTCTTATTTATTTGTTGGTTGGGGTTGAATTTTTTGTATTGGTTTTTTTGAAGTTTTGTTGTATGTTATTTTTTTTTGTTTTTTTAATTGGTTGTTTTTTGCGATATATTTTTTTTTGTCATATTGGTGATTGTTTGTTTTATTTGGGTTTTAGTTTTGTATTTTGTGTGTTTTTTGTGTGGTTGTTGTTTTGTTTGGTTTTTGGTATTTTTGTTGTTGATTTATTTTTTGTTTTTTATTTTTTTTTTTTTTTATTCTTTTTTTATTTTAATTAGATTTTATTTGATTTTTTTTTAAGTAATTTATTTTTTTATTTTTTTTTTTTTTATCTTGTTTTATTTTTTATTTTTTTTTTATTGTTTTTATTTTTATTTTTTATTTATGTTTTTCTTTCTATTAATTATATTTTATTTTTATTTTAATATTTATTTGTTTTTTCGTATTTTGCTGTTTTTTTTTTTATTTTTTTTTATTATATATATTTTATTTTATTATTTTTATTTTTTTATTATATTTTATTATTTTGTAGTTTATTATTATTTTGGTAAATTATTTTATTTAATTTTATTGTTTTTATTTTTTTTTTTATTATTTTATTATTTTTTTTTTATTTTTGTTTTTATTATTTGATTTATGAAGCATTTTTTTTTTATTTTTTTTTATTTTTATTTTTTTTTTTTTTTTTTTTTTTTTATTTTTTTTTTTTATTTTTTTATTTATTGTTTTTTTTTTTTAAGTTTTTGTTTTTTTTTTTTTTTATTTATATTTTTTTTTTTTTTTTTATTTTTATTATTTTATTATTTTTTTTTTATTTTTATTTTTTATTTGGTTTTTATTTTATTTATTTTTTTTTTTAATTTTTTTATGTTTTTTTTTTTTTTTTTTTTTTATTTGTTATTTGATTGTTTTATTTTTTTTGTTGTTATTTTTTTTTTTTTTTTTATTTATTTTCTTTTTTTTTTTTTCTTTGTATTTTTTTTTTTTTTTTTTTATTATTTATTTTTTTATTTATTTTATTTTTTTTGTATTTTTTGTTTTTTTATTTATTTATTTTATTTTTTTTTTATTGTTTTATTTTTTTAATTATTTTTTTTTATTTTTTAATTTTTTTTTATTTGTATTTATATTTTTATTTTTATATTTACAATTGTTTATTTTTTTTTATTTCTTTATATTTTTTTTTTTTTATTTTTCTTTTTAATTTTATGTTTTTTTTTTTATTTTTTAGGATTATATTTTTTTTATTTTTTATTTTTTCTTTATTTTTATTTATTTTATTTATATTTTAGTTTTTTTTTAATGTTTTTTATAATCTATTTTTTTTTTTTTATTTTTTTATTTTTTATTTGTTTTTTTATTTTTATTTAAATTCTTTTTTTTAGTTTATTATTTTTATAATATTTAATATTTATTTTATTAATTTTTTTATTTTAATACACTTTTTTTATTTTTATATTTAATTTTTTTATTTTATTATACTTTATTTTCTTTTTTTATTTTATTATTTATTTTCATATTTTTTAATTTTTTATTCTTTTATAATTTTTTTTTTTTTTTTTTTTTTTTTATGTTTTTTTTTTTATCTTATTTATTTTTTTTTAAATTTTATTATTTTTTTGATTTTTTTATTTTTTTTAATATTATTTTTGTTTTTTTATTATTTTTTTTAAGTTAACTTTTTTTTATATTTATTTTTTTTTTTATTTTTTTTTTTTTTTTTTTTTTTTTTTCTTTTTGATTATTTTTTTTTTTCTATTTTTAATTTATTTAATTTATTTTATTTTTATTTTATTTATTTTTGTATTTTTTTGTTTTTTTTTTTTTTTTAGAAGTTTTTTTTTTTTTTTATATTTTTTTATTTTTTTATTTTTAGTTTAGTTATTTAATTTTTTACATTTTATATTTAATTTTTATTTTTTTTAATATTATTTTTTATTTTATTTTTTTATCTTTTTTTTATTTATTTCATTTTCTTTTTTTTTTATTTTACTGTTTTTATTTTTTTTTTTTTATAATTTTTTTTTATTTTTTTTTTTTATTTATTTTTATTTTATTTATTATTTATACAATTTTTATCTTATTTTTATTTTAGTATTTTGTTTATTTTTTTATAGTTTATTGTTTTATTTTTTTTTTTATTTTAGTTGTAATTTAATTTTTTTTTATTTTTTTTTATTTTTTATTTTTGTTTTTTTTATGTTATTTTTTTTTTTGTTATAATTTTTTTTT
>BQNB010000290.1:116959-119459 GCA_026074375.1 Tanacetum coccineum | reverse complement strand
ACATATTACTATGTACCCCACCTCGCATTTTGGTATGATTCGAGGTTATTACCTGGTAAGCCTTTAGATGTATTCTGCATTTCTATTTCCGTGGAAGAGTGTTTATGGGTTGCGAAGGAAAGGGAATTTTGACTGACAAAATGTCGAATAGTGAAAGAAAGAATTGATTTTTGTAGGGGTTACTGTTTCTCATCTGAAACATGATGTGTGGGCCTTTTGAAATGATCCTTCAAGTTTCATAGCGTCCATCGGAAATAGCTTCCCTATCTCCGTTTCCTGAGCACATGATTGTATTTTTTTTTCATTTGTTGGGCAATGGGTATACTTGTTTTGCACTTAGCAGTATTTTCGATAGCGTCATTTCATCGGCGTATTAAGATGTTTGTCATATGATTTTAAAAATATCAAATATATGGTTTCTCCTATACTGGGTAAATGTACTCAGAAGACATTTTAGGACAGAATTGTTATTTCATTTATTAGTTCACTAAAGTAAAGTACAAGTTTTCATCAATTTCTCTGCTTAGGTGTCTCTTCGTAAACTGGGATACAATGTTATAGCAAGTCTGGCTGTTTTGCTTATAGGCCTAGGCGGGCTAGAATTATCTGAATCTGTTCATGATCCTCAGCACGTCTGTTCTCGGCATCATCTACCCTTATCTGCAATAATGAGATCTCATTCTCTGCAGCAGCGAGAGAATCTTGTAATTCGGATATTAGGAGCTCTTTGTCTTCGGTATCTGCTTAAAGAGTGTCAATTTCCACCTCTATGTCCTCCAGTCTGGCCGTCACATCTTCTGGGTTGAGTTCTGATGTCTCGGATGCTGGTTTACCGTCAGAGAAGGTAATGGCATTTGGGTAAAATGGCGATGATGGTGATCTGCTTCTCTTTCGAGATGGTCTAGGTGCTTGTGATATTAGTGTAGGAACACTGTGGTTATTTATTTCTTGAGAGAGTTCACGCCCTGCAACAAGGGTAAAAGTTAATCCCAGTCCAGGTAGTTGGGTTGCCTGAGGGGTTGGCGAGTCAAGTCTTCTTGGAATGGAGTGTCCCGTGGCAGCTTCCTGTTCTGGGGAGTTGTCAGGCATGTCGCTGGAAAGTGATTGAGACATTTCTCGATTACACCCAGCATACGGCAGAATGGAGTTTCTAATTATTATATTCCATATTTGAGATAAGATTCATTGTATGCTTTGAATGGTCATGCGCCCTAGGCTAGGGTTAGGATTTCTAGAGGGTATGTCTAGGAGTGTTGGATTTAAGCATTGATATGTTTCTTGTTCTTTTTGGGAAGGTTATTCGTAATTATTAGTTGTATCCTTATTTTAAGACCTAAGCTGGTGACTGGAAAGTGTGGTAGGATTCCGGACAATAGATACATATCTGTAGGGTTCATATTATTCCTGACTTAGGGGCTGGTGTAAACCTTTATGTTTTAAATTCCTTTCTGTAGTTTTTGACTGCTAGTCGCTACTATTGTCTCTTACTTTTACCGGGCGTGTTTTTAATTTCTTCCCATTATGAGTTTGTTGTTCACGTTTCCCGACGACGTGACATTCGTCAATTATTGGTGTATTCAAGCGGTGCACGCTCTTGGGTAGATTTTTGTATACTTTGAAATACTTTTAAATGTATACCGACATAGTAGATAGTAGTATAGGTATTTCACAACGGTCACTATAAGGAATCCTCGCGTAGTGAAGTAACGAGTGGGTGATTAGCAAGGTATCCCGAAGTGTTTATGTAGGTAACCCTCATAAAATGAGATAGTAAGGATGTAATTACTGACAAAATCCATAATATTATGTAAGTGACTCTTCGTAGTGTGATATTGGTTATAGGGTTAATTATTTGGTGAGAGTCATAGTAGTTTACTTGCACTAGGATGATACAAATTGCATAATCCATAGGATATGTTATTCCAAGATGGTGAATGATAATGTGTAGTCTAGTGAAACATGTTTTCCATGACGGACAAGTGGTAATTTAGTTATTTAATGATATCGTGCCAAGCAGTTGTTGACTTGGGAAGTAAATAGTAATAGATAGTGCGTATGCTATTCTGATATGTCCTTAAGAGCCAGTTATAGTCTAGAGTTACTAATGCAACCTAGTTCTCTATAACCAAGTGCTCTGATACCAATTTATCACACCCCCAAATTTCACCGCAGCGGAAGACTGGATTTGGGATTGTGACTTCATGACGTGAAGAGGACTTAATACGAGAGATAGACCTCTACATGCCATTATTCCAATGCAAACTCCTTATATTTCGTATGATAGAACACCTGAAATATAGTAATCCTATATATCACATTGAAAAGTATTTACTATTGTCTAAGCTCACGACACTGAAGCGTTAACATGTATCATTATAGATATGCCCATGCAGATGTTCAACCCGCGACATCCGTAACTAACTCAAATGAAACTGTGTTTGCTTGACTAATGTTAGTCCAAGACAAACAGGGATGCCAATCCTGATAGATCTATCCATAA
>BQNB010000290.1:94968-116685 GCA_026074375.1 Tanacetum coccineum | reverse complement strand
TTCGGTTTTCGGGTTGAAAAAAAAATAACCGAACAACTCGATAACCGAACTGATCAACACCCCTAAAAGGCTAAAAGAAACTAAGAAAGTAGGGGTGAGCAGAAAAACCGAAAACTGAAAAAAAACCGAACCGAAAATAACCGAACCGAACTAATAACCGTACCGAATTAGCCAAAACCGAACCGAATTCGCCAAAACCGAACCGAACTACTAATTCGGTTCTCGGGTTGGATATGGGTTTGGCACTTCGAACCGAAAACCGAATTCATATAAATATATATATGTTTTTTATATTTATATATATAAATACCATTAAAATGTTATCATAATATTTTAAAAAAAACACTTTTTATATTAATAATAATTTTTTGTTTACTAAAAATCTGTGTAATTATTAATTTTTTTTAAAATAGTGAAATTCGGGTTATTCGGGTCAACCCGAGAACCAAACCGAATTCGGGTTTTTGGTTCGGTTTTCGGGTTGACAAAAAAAATTTAACCGAATAACCGAACCGATCAACACCCCTATAAGAAAGCGGTGAAGCTTGGGCCTAAGAGGGAACTGAAAATGTGTTTATAGTTAGCCCATGATAACAACAAACCAGTATTGGACTGTTACAACTTTTATAACTTTTGAGCTTTTAAGGTCTACGTGATATTTGTATACTTCATGATTACGGGATTATGTATTCAGAGCACCCAAATATTAAATATAATCCCCTTCATGATATTATGGTTAGATACTTGGACGGTAATAATCAACTTTTAAGGAGATTGGGAACATCATTAAGGGAGAAAAAACCCTAAATGTGGCAAATTTGAGCAGTCGAATAAATTAACTAACGGGTTTAGAATAGAATGTTTGTTACAATTACCTCAAGTTATCTATATATTTTGCTATGTGATAAAAGGTCACTTGCGTTGCATTAATAATGATCTTTAAACATTTTATACTTAGTTTATCGAACCCTACTACCATCGTTCTAAATCGAGCAAATCGTTAATCTTGAGATGTTATAAGATTTAAAAAATTTATCTATCTAAATTTTCATGCAAGACAGTAAATTGAAACCCAAATTTAATTTCATATAGCATATTCACTTTACTGATGATACAAGACATGATCATCTTACTTTTACTTTATTGTAGTGTGAAATTGGGAAAGTTAAAGCTGCAAACAATCTCATGGAACACACCTCGGGATCACCAAATATGAAAGTAGCACTTGACAAAAAAGTAACATTATTACTCTGTAAAGAATAACTCCAAGTTAACGATGTAAACACTGTAAACAGTTATATGTTGTTTATTTAGTTATTGTAATTGAAAACAGTTGGTAGAAAGATGCATTGTGGTTTAGTGGTTGGTCATTATTAAGATGTTTTCACATAAAACTCGATATTAATCTCACTAGTTACATATTATGGTTTAGTGGTTAGTCGTAAAAGATGTTCTGATCAAAATATTTTTTTCTTAAAAAAATATACATACATACATATACGCTAATTGTTAATGAGACCAGTGACGAAGCTAGGATTTTGGTTTCGGGTGGGTCAAATATGAAAGTAGCACTTGACAAAAAAGTAACATTATTACTCTGTAAAGAATAACTCCAAGTTAACGATGTAAACACGCAAGTAGAAAGCAAAAATTAATTGTTATAGTTAAGAAAACATCATATCTAATTTAATTGTGATAAAAAAGCTACAACAAACCAACTTTTTTATAAACGTGTATATAATTCTGCGTATATATTAGCAAATAAAGTGGGTTTGGTGGGTCAATTACATTTTAATGGATCAATTTACTCAAATGTGGAGGATATAAGCAAAAGTTTTAGTAATCTTGGAGTGGGCCTTGGCCAACCCAACACATAATGTAGCTCCGTCCCTGAATGAGACAAATTTTAAGGCCCTTTAAAACTTTTTGGGTCCTGTGCGGTCGCCTACTTCACACACTCACGGCTCTGGATTGGAAGAAGTTTAAAACGTACGCAACCAAAAGAACACGTAGCATGTCATTTTGGGTTTTTTATCGAATAGTTTTGTTTTATTATTAATTATTCTGATAATTTAACATAGGGTTGAGGAGGAATGCTACACTCACATAATTTTTATAAAAAATAATCCACATAATGATGTGTAGGGTTAATTTGTGGATGCTAATATGTGAAAGATTAAAAAGTTGCAAGTATAGACAATAGTTTTCATGACACATCATTATGTGGATTTATTTTTGTAAACCTTATGTCGATCTAGCATTTCTGGGGTCGAGGGGTTAAGAGAAGTAGAGATTCTTAGGTGTGGGACACTTCTATTATTTCATGAAATCAATACAATCTTTGCATGCTTCTAAGATACTAATCAGGATCTTTCTTGCCTTTGCCACTTACATAAACTTCATAGTCTACCAAATGGATGTTAAAAGTGCATTCCTAAAAGAAAAACTAAAATAAGAAGTTTATGTTAAACAACCTCCAGGTTTTAAGAGCAGTGAGTTCCCCAACCATGTTTATAAATTAGACAAAGCCCTATATGGACTTAAACAACCTCCAAGAGCATGGTATGAAACCTTCTCGACCTTCCTCATCGAACATAAGTTTGTGAGAGGAAAGATAGACAACACATTGTTTGTCTACAAAACAAAAACTGATGTGATTTTGGTTTAAATCTCTGTTGATGATATTATTTTTGGGTCAACCAGCACAAAATTGTGCAAACAATTTGCTAAACTAATGACTAAAAGTATGAAATAAGCATGATGAGTGTCCTCACCTATTTCCTTGGATTTCAGATTAAATAATCTAAAAGAGGCATTTCAATCTTCTAAGAAAAATATGTCAAGGATCTGCTAAAGAAGTATGACATAAATGGTTCATTAGTAAAAACTCTAATGGTACCCTCTAATAACTTAGGACCTTATCTCAATGGCAAAGCTATAAACGAGACTCAATAGAGAGGTATGATTGGATCACTAATGTACCTAACTGCAAGCAGACCTGACATTCAATTCTCTACTTGTCTTTACGCTAGATATCAAGCAAATCCTAAGGAATCTCACCTTATGGCTTTTAAGAGAATTTTTAGGTAGCTAAAAGGTACTTCCAGTCTTGGTCTTTGGTATCCAAAATGTCTAGGTTTTGACCTAAAAGGATAGTTAGACTTTGACTATGCTAGATGCAACATGGACAAGAAAAGCACTTCAGGTGCTTGTCAGTTACTAGGAGGCAAACTTGTGTGCTGGAGTGCTAAAAAGCAGCAATATGTAGCTATGTCTTTAGCTGAAGCTAAATATGTAGCTGCTGCCCATTGCAAACATATTAATGGATGAGAGGTCCACTCACTGACTATGACATATATATTGTAAAGGTACCCATATTTTGTTATAAACACCAGTGCCTATTGCAATTCTCAATCAATTTACGTTTTGCACTCAAGAACAAAGCATATTGATATAAGATATCACTTTATCAGTGATTTCATATTCTCTATGGGGGACATTGAATTACATTTCATTCCCACTTAATATCAACTTGCTGATATCTTCACCAAGCCTCTGGATGAGCCAACTTTCAAAAGATTGATTGTTGAACTAGGTATGATGAATATTGATTCAAAACCTGAACCTTCAGTACTGACTGAAGAAAAATGAAGGATCAGTGCTTTCATCCAAAACCGAACAAACTTTAATATGTTAAAACGTCAGTTTAATTCTTGCACATAACCTTTAGCTTGCTTAAGTGAAGTAACTGAGTAATCACATATGTCTCATTCATGGATTTGCATGTGGTTTTGTCGCCTTCGCTAGAGCACAGATATTGGTCAAATCAAGAATTAAACAAAACTTATTTATTTTCTACAAGTTCAGTTTGTAAAATAATTTTTATCTAATTCTTCAGCTCTCTCTCGAGTGAAGTAACTGAGCAATCACATATGTCTCATTCATGGATTTGCATGAGCATGTGTGGTTTTGTCGCCTTCGCTGGAGGACTACTGATGATAAAGGATTACAAATAATCCAAATTCAGAATTACATAAATTAGACCTGAACTAGTTCAAGCCCTTTAAAATCCATCAATCAAAAAGGTCAGTTTTTAAAGAAAAATGTGATTTTTGAAATTACTATAATTTTATTCGAATAATTTCTAAGAAATTATTTATTTGTATATATTAAAAAGGGAAATCCAAATGTTAGAATGACCTCACCATCTTCTCTTACCTACTTTATAGTTGAATAGATGGCTATTCACTGTTCTAGGTGTCAGAATCATGCACCACTAACTTTCATTAAATGCAAAGTTTTATGTTCATGCAATAACAAACCCTAAAACACTCCTCAATCCTTAACTTCCAAATGGCAGTTACAAATTCTTCAAGAAGAAAATGTAACTTCGTCAATCATAAAAGGAGATCCTTCACATTCACAAATCACTCTCCTAACAAACATCCACAAAACTCCTCTAAACCAAATCAAACCATCTCAAACCTAAATGCAGATCATCAAAAGCACTCAAACTCCCTCATCACCTAAAATCACTCCATAAGAAGAACCTGTCACTCTTGACAAACCCGAAAACCTAAATCCTTTCTTACTTGCAGATCAGGTTGAGTTCACTTTTGATGAAATAACATTCACCACCAATATGAGGTGGCCTTACTATACCCAGATCACCTAAAATCTGAATACTTTCAAATCGTTTCTGACTTCATCTCAAAATGTTATCTTACGAAAGCATTTGCCAGAGCCCCACCCAATATGTCAAATACTTAGCTGAGTTTTGGTATACTGTAAAAACCTTAGAAGACTCGAAGATATTGGTATCTACTCCTACAAGAGGAATAAGGGGGATATAGGCATCATTACCTTGAGAAATGCTCTTAGAGCACATTACTTACTTCATTCAAGTGAGTATGTCTCTCCAACTTCCTTAGAAGTAGTAAGACCATGGTTTTAAATGATTGGGTATAATGGGGAGATAGGGGCCAAAGGAACCCTTAAGAAGAGTTGTCTACCTCCTAGGTGGAGATTGATGATGGCTCAAATCATTCACTATCTAGGGGGTAAGACAGGTGGACTAGATCAAATTTCAAACAAGGATGCTACCATCTTATATTGTTTAGCAAATGGAGTGCAAGTAGATTTTGCTAAGATAATTTGGGAAGATATTATCCACAAGCTGAACAAGAAAACAAAGGAAAAAGTTGTTCCCTACCCTAGGTTTATATCTCTCCTTTTGGAATATATGATGCTTGAATATGATCAAGACCACACCATCAATCCTACTCAAGTCTTTAGTGTTCACAATTAGGCACTAAAGCCAAACCAACCTGAAGGACCTCTCTTCACTGACCACATGAAGGCCATTTGTAATATAGATGTGCCTATAGATTTCCAAGCTCCAAAGACTTCCTCACAAATTGAGAAGGTTCCCTAAGGCAAAAAGCCTGGAGCTAAAAGTAGAATCAGAAGAAAATAATCTTCAAAACACAAATCTGAGTCCAAGACTGAGGCATCCAAATCCAAAACTGTCCAATCGGATAAAGAAACTCAGTCCAGTTTGGCCAAGGACAAAATCCCAAGCCATCCTTTACCTTCCACACCAGTGGTTGGTGAAATGCATAAAGGGGGCACAGTAAGCAGCTGGTGGCCCAACATCTTTAGGGTCTACCAGTGAAGAAAGAGCCCACCCTTAGCTCAATAGTGGTATGTCTGCATTTATTCTTATTGAACCCGTTTATTCAGCTTCTTTCATTTTCACTCTGAGTCTGTATCAGGATGTGATGCTTCAGCAGATTCTCAGGCTGGAGGTGATCACTGTAAAAATCTGTCATAATGATTACATACCTTCAACAACAGTGTAGGATGAAGAACCAAAAAAACTATTCAATTTGGATAACATATTTGCAAGGACTAATCCAAGTGTTCTTATAGATAAAACCAAATCTACTAGAGATGGGTTGAAAACTGCCCACACTGACTTAGGTACCAATAGAGTCTAATGAAATTTCAAAGAAAATAAAGATGGAAGATCTATCAGATCTTATGCAAGATACAAGATTATCATTCTTGACTCCTGACTCCCCACAAGATGAGCTCATCATTGTTTCAGATGAGAGTGAAGAAGAAGAAACTGAAAGATATGAAGACACTCATACCACCTCTCATGATGGACCTAAAGGCACTTCAATTCTATACCCTCCATCTCCAAAATCAGCTCAAATTCAAGAGTTAATGGCTCAGGTTCACTTACGAGTCTTAGAAGGACAAGCTAGAGCAGCAAAAGGCAAAACCAAAAGCAGAAGTTGCTTCCCTTAAAGCTAGGCCCTCATATCCAGATATCAACCAGCTTACTAAACTTATGGTAACCTCTTCAAAACCTGAACTATCCAAACTCTTAGCCTCACATGACTTTGCCAGCTACTTTACCAAAAACCGAACTGAAAGACTCCTTTGAAATCACTGACTTATCTAGAGAAGTTCAAGAGCTAAAGGTAGCGGTTCAAAACTGGGGAAAATTAACTACCTAGGGACTTAAAAGAGATTCCAACAAAACTAGAGACTTTCACTTACCTTATCTCCAGTCTTACCTCCCAGGTTGCTGAACTAAAGAATATTCAATGGGAACTTCCACTAGAGTTTCTTGATTTTCCAAGTCAAGTATCTTCAGTTCAGGAAAAGCTCAAGACTTTAGATTCCCTTCCAAGTATATTGAACAAGTTTATTGATACCTTGAACAGGTTTGCCACGATTATGAAAAATGCATCAGGACCTACAGGTGCTTTACCTGCCGAGGGGGAGAAGAACACATATTCAACTACAAAGGAAGAAAACTTGAAAAATGATTTGGTTGATCTTATGGGCATTGATGTGGTTAAAGAATACCACAAAAAGAAGTTACTGTATGATAAATACTATGATAAGATGCTAAAAATAATGAAAAAGCACTATGATCACAAAATATGTGAATGTTCTTACATTAAAAAGTCCCTATCACACTGAAAGTATATAGGGAAGATGGGACGGATGAAGTCATCTCAAATTTCAAGGTCAATAATCTACATCTAGCTGAATGGAGAGAGGTAGTACAAGCTTGTCTTGATAGGAAAGAAAAAGGATGAAAGACCATCTACGGATTAATAAAGACAAGAATGGAATACCTTACTCAAACTAAAAAAGAACTAAATATTGACTTCAACAAACCCCTTAAAGAACAAGATCTTATAGATGATCTAAATGATTTAGCAAACAGAAAGGAAAAGAACTGATGACTTAAAAGACCACTCTAGGTCAACCGAAACACAAGTCATCAGTTCAGCATGAAGAAGAGGTTTATTGAGCAGCAAGAACATTAAATTTTATAATCTTTATCTTTTGTATTTGTAATGTAATGAAAGTTAATAGAAATGGTTATCAGTTATGTTGTTCAATCTATATCAGTTGTGTAAGAAAAAGTTGTTTTGCTCACTTACAACTGATTTTAAATTAGGCTATTTGTATATTTAAATAGGGGGAGATTGTTGGGCTCAGTTCCTGAGCTGATGACATCAAATAATGTCACTTTTATAGCATCATTTATCCCATGAAAATAACCCATTTTATATAATTATTTCAATGAATTGTTACTTAATTGTTTGTATTTGAGAATTGCAGTAATTATGAAGTACTTGATGAAGATTAGCAAAAAGGCACGCATTTTGGAGCTTAAACGAAGGCATTTGAAGATTACTGTTCTGACAACCAATACGCCATATCCATCAAGGAAGATACGGCGTATCTGTGCCTGCACTTCACAAAAGACCACGAAGGAAACAAGATCAATACACCGTATCCAGGGAAGACCAATACGCAGTATTCAAGCTATGGAAATAAAATATTCTGGAAGATATCAAACATGGTCCCTACTTCAAGAAACCCCTAACACGCCGTATCGAAGACTTTCGATACGCCGTATTGATCTTGTTCCAGACCTTATAAATAGAAAACTCAAAAATGAGTTTTAAGTGTGCTAAATCATATTTTTGATACCTAAACCATAAAAGTTGATTTTTAGAGGAGAAGAAGAGCAGAAGAGGTCCTGCAACGTAATTAATTCCATAGGAAACAACTTGTAATCTTCTATACTCTTGTAATCGTTCAGTTTTTGGTATCATTCATTAACTCGGTTAGTTTACCTTGGCTAAATTATTACTCTTGTATTGATTATGACGTTTGAAGGCTAATACCTTTGGGTATTAGCCATTATTATGAAGATCTGAATGTTTGGTTTGTTTATCTCGATTGCTTAATTTATCGTTGATTGCTTGTTTATGTTTATCAGTTTATACTTGTTTACGTGCTTTTGTATGCGACCTATCATTCAACTGGATCTAGTGATACGGACCAAGTAATCTAGATGCCGGGATGGCTCTCCATATAGTGATTTATACATCTAGACCAATAGGATCACAAATAACGACCTATCTTTGCCCTTAGATTGTGAGCTTAGTTGGACCAACAGGTGACCTTGGGATCAACGAGTACGTTCTCGATTAATTGGTAAAGACTTGGTTAGTGGACTACTAGTGTATGAATTGCCATTAAGCAGTAAGTGGGTAAAGTCTCTATGAGCTAGGGTTTAACAAGATCACCATTGCTTTAATCCCTAAGATAGATTATAATCAGCAAATAAGGATGCTTTATGCGAATGCGTTTAATTGTGACCAAATTCTTTGTAATCTTAGGGCTTAGGAAGGAAGTACCGCCTAAGTCTTAAGTAGTAGTATGTCACTCAAGATAAGTAATCATTGCCACTAAATAAAACAAATCACGTTCTGATTGGGTTAACTAATGGTGAATACAGTTTTTTTTATATTTGGACTAGATCGCATCTGTTATATCTGTTAATGTGCTTGCATGAGTTTTAGTGTCTTAAGTTGATTTTTGTTCACCACAAACCCGTGTTAGTCTCTCAGGTTTGAAAACTCCCTTATCGTTAGATTTTAGATTAACAATAGGTTAAATAGGTGTTTATTATGAAAATAGTGTGATAGAAATAATAATGCCTAAAACATTACAAATATTTTCACTTCTTTACGTTTGGAAATCACAAAATAATAAAAACGTTCAACTGTAAAATTAAAGCTAAACAAGTAATTTGTAGTAAATTTTGTATTTCGAATTTATATCACTTCCAAGGTATGAATATAAATAAAATACTTAATGCTTTTATGATCAAGGAAATTTTTATTCAACTCACACTTGTATAAAATGTTGTTTAACATTTTTATAAACATTACACAACAATTTCTACAATTAAAAAGAATGTTTTATTCAAAATAAAACATTTTGAAATTTCAATTTTCAGATCTAAAATGGCTAGAAAAGTTCCAGAATATTCCCCCCTATAACAAAAGATAACTAGGGAGCCCCTAGTCTTAGGGCGGTCCCCTTAAATACACGGGCGGCCCCACTTATTTTAAGGGGCCGCACCACTTATTTAAGGGACCGCTCCAATTGACTGAAGCTCCTCCAGTTTGTCCGATAAATACTGGACTATTACCCACTATTTTATACCTTTTGCCACTAATCTTTCTGTTCTAAAATAGCCCACACATCTCACTAAATCCTTTTGATCATTTTAATCTAAAGCTTTGTTTCTAAGTGATCCAGCTCAATCCTCCAAGTGACAAGACGAAGAATACTTTTATCATCAGTGAAGAAGTATTACACCTAAGGTGTATATGTGCAATCTTGTTGCATCCAATTCACATTATTGTAAATCAATTGTATATCTTGTATGTGTGTAGTAGCTAGGATCTTGGCTGATCTTTGTAAAGTATTGTTAGATAGTGAGTGATCTTCAAATTGTGATTAGATAGTCTGTGATATAAGTAGTGTGGTGTAGTGAAGTCATATAGTTGTGAAGAAGTCATTAAATTTGTAAAGAAGTCGTTGAAAGTGCATAAGTCGTGAACAAGTCGTGAAGTTGTATTGTGATAGATTGGTTCTAGCTAAGATTTGATCTCGAATTTAGCTTTGAGTCGTAAACTCGGTGTAAGCAACGTTGTGTACGGTTTCTCCGCATAAGGGAGTTTGGTGACATAGTGACAGAAAACTCTAAAGTTAGGTGCTCAGGGAGTGGAGTAGGGCGATGTGGTGCTTCGTTACTGAACCGTATTAAATCCTTGTGTTGTGGTTTGATTATCTTACTGCTTATCTCTTGTCTTTACTTTATCATTTATATCTTCTTATTGTTCATATTGTGCAACATTTAATTCACAAAAAGTTAGATCTACTATTTTTCAAACATAAAACATAAACCTTATAATCAAAAAGCAGTAAATATCAACCCCCCTTCTAGTTTCCACAATTAGAATTGAATTATTTTAGATAACCAAAATGTTAATAAATTAGATGATTGTTTCTCTTCTTAGTGATCGCCACCCTACTTACACGAAACTCCCATATGCCTAGGTACACCTTGCCCGTTAATGTGTGTTTTTGTAAAGTCGGCAAAATTATTAAATTTTAAAACTTAAAACTCATAAAATCACACACCTCACTACAACTTATGCATCTTCTAATCTGGCTAAGTCTGCAAAAGATCCAAGTTAAGAACCAATCTCTTGTGCTAGACTCTTAATTATGTTTTAACATGATGTTGCTGAGTTTTGACAATACTGATATGCCAATGGTTCAGGGTGAAGATTTGGTAAAACTGATGAACACCAAACGATGAGGATGTTTCCATAACTATGACTGGTAACAAGAAGTCCAAAAAGTGACAATTCTCCTGATCCTACATGAAATGAAGGCAAATTAGTATTGATACAGGCCAGGGAAGCAAAGTTGTTTATCATATGGCAAATCTACAAAACCATCTACGAACCTTTGATGAGATTGATGCACACTAAAAATCGCTTCTTTGCCTTTTCAATGAACCGTCTCAAGATAGATAATTTAACAAAAGAACATCTTGTAGGACCGGTTTACAAGCTGTTGAAAGTAACGTTTAAAAGTTATGTGGAGTTAGACTACACTATGGAATAATGCTATCCTACTTTTTCTGAACAACTTGACTGGAACAATCTTGAGGGTCATCGTTGTCCCTATGATCTTACCAAACCTCTACCTGTGCAAATGTCGTCTCAAGGTCGTCAAATTGTCCCAGCCGACTTCTTCTTTAACAATGACATGGAATATTTAAGAGGAGGAAGGAATGACAAGAAATACACAGCATCTACGGAAAAGTCTAAAGCTGCAAGATATGAGTTACAGTGCGTTGAAGACATGGTTCCTAACCTATGGAGTCCGATAAAGGTTGTTTATGACAGATACGCTCTTTTAGGAATTTCTCACTGGCAAACCAAACGTCAGAATTTCTATGGTTATACAACCAAAATTGTGTCCAAGCACGATGTTTATTCGACCAAGAGGATTCTGAGCGTTATCAGTGTCAAGGTGAATGAGTGGTACGGGTATGGTCACTTGGATGAAATTGTTGTTAAATGAGCATATCAAAAACTGTACACTTTCAAGGAAGGTGATTTTAAGAGACTGCATCTAAAGAACACGTACCAACGGAACTCAAGAAGAAACATCACGAACCAACTAAATCGTAGAGACTCACCCATAATAATGATCAAAGAACCGAAATCAAAGAGCACCCTTACTCTTGACAAAAGAAGCAAATCGAAACATTGAACGGATGACATATAACACCAGTTCTATGATAATACCAACAAGGAATACTAACACGAGAGTTAGGTATCTCGACGGACACGAGCTATCAAACCAACTTATGAATCACAACGATAATACCAACCGGTATCCACGATATCCGCAAACAATAGATAGAAAGGAATCTTACTATCCACTCAACTATCCAAAATACATCCCATCATAAAACATCTTACACTATGACATAACACACAACATCAATCAATGTAATCAATGTCACAAGCCCACGTGTGTGATGCCTTTATAATTATGTTGGCCACCATAATTATAATTGCATCTTTTGCACACGTATACTTACTCCCAAGACTACACATCTCGACGATAACACACATTTATACAAACGTACCACATAGCAAATCTCATACAATTCTAACATTGTTGACAAAATATAATGCCTAAAAACATTATTAATATTTTTTCACATCTTTACGTTTTGATAATCATAAAATATAAGAACGTTCAATGTAAAATTAAACGTAAATAATTAATTAGTAGTAAATTTTCATTTCGATAATTATATCACTTAAAGGTATGAATAAATAAATGTTTAATGCATTTTATGATCAAAGGAAATTTTTATTCAACCTCAAACTTTTATAAAATGCTGTAAACATTTTTATAAATATTATAAAACATTTTCAACAAATAAAAGAAATATTTTATTCAAAATAAACATTTTGAAATTCAAATTTTCGGACCTAAAACGGCTAGAAAAGTTCCAAAAAATTCTCTCTACACAAAAGACAAACAGGGGAGGCCCTAGCCTAGGGCGCCCCCCTTAAATACATAGGCGGCCCCCTTAATTTTAAGGGGACCGCCCACCTATTTAAGGGGAAGGTAGACGCTCTCCCAGTTTGTCCTATAAATACTAGACTTTTCCCCTCTATTTTCTCACCTTTTGCACTCATTCTTTCTGCCCAAAACAGCCCACATATCCTCTCTAAAATCCTTTGATCATTTAATCATAAAGCTTTGTTTTCAAGTGATCCAAGCTTAATTCCTTAAGTAAAAGAGAAGAATACTTCTATCATCAAGTGAAGAAGTATTACACCTTTGTGTGTTGTTGCAATCTTATTGCATCCATATCATAACTTGTAAATCTTTTGTAAATTTGGTAAAGTTGTGTAGTTGCTAGATCTTGGCAATCTTTGTAAGTATAGTTAGATCATGGTGATCTTACCGAGTAGTGCTAGATAGTTGTGATATAAGTAGTGTTGTGAAGAAGTCTTGAAGTTGTGAAGAAGTCGTGAAGTTGTGAAGTCGTGAACAAGTCGTGAAGTTATGTTGTGATAGATTGGTTCTAGCTAAGATTAGAACTCGACATTTAGCTTTGTGTCGTAAATCGGTGTAAGCAACGTTGTGTACGGTTTTCTCCGCCATAAAGGAGCTTGTTGACATAGTGAAGAAAACTCTCGAGTTAGGTGCTCGGGGAGTGGAGTAGGGCGAAGAGGTGCTTCGTTGCTGAACCACTATAAATCCTCGCGTTGTGGTTTGATTGTTCTTACTCTTATCTCTTGTCTTGCATTACTTTCTCATACTATCTTATTAATTGTTTAGATAGGTATATTGTTTATATTGTGCAAGAATTGAATTCACATAAAGTCGAATCTAGAATTTTTACAAACACTTTAAAACCTTAAATTAAAAAGCGGTAAACTATTCAACCCCCCTTCTAGTTTTCCACAATTGGTATCAGAGCCACGCTAAACAAGATTTTTAAAATAAATTGTATTTTAAAACTTGAATCGATCTATGGAATCGAAAAAATATTTAGAAGGGCAATCTATGCAAAGACCACCACTATTTGAAAGTGATGGATTTATTTATTGGAAAAATAGATTCGAAACTTATGTGAAATCAAAAGATCTAGATCTTTGGCATGTTATTACCGATGGTGATTTTCCTCCTATTCAAAATAATCCCGAAACTAAAAAGGATGAAGTTGTACCTTTTCATAAACAAAATGATGATCTTAAAAAGAAACTTGCTAAAAATAATGAAGCTAAAATGGTAATTTATAATGCTTTGCCACAAAAAGAATACGAAAGAATTTTTATGTGCCAAACCGCAAAAGAAATTTGGGATACTTTGTTAATCACTCATCAAGGTAATAATCAAGTCAAAGCTAACAAAATAGATCTTCTTGTTCAACAATATGAACAATTTACGATTCTGGAAGAGGAATCAATAGATAATGCCTTTGCAAAATTTAACACTATTATTACTAGTCTAAAAGCACTTGATGAAGGTTTTTCTAGCAAGAATTGTGTTAGGAAGTTTCTTAGGGCATTACATCCAAAATAGGGCGCAAAAGTCACGATGATTGAAGAATCAAAGAATCTAACAACCTTACCTCTTGACGAACTTATTGGAAACTTAAAAGTTTATGAAGAGGTAATAAAGAAAGATTTCGAAACGGTCAAAGGCAAGAAAGAACAAAGTAGATCTCTTGCATTAAAGGTGAAAAAGGAAGTAAGTGATGAAGATAGCTCAAGCTCCGATAGTGAAGACGAAGAGTATGCTATGGCCGTAAAAGAATTCAAGAAATTCTTCAAGAGACGAGGAAGATTTGTAAGACAACCACGAGGCGATAGAAAAACATTCCAAAGAAGTAGAAATGATGGTTATGGTAAAAGTGAAAGAAAATGTTTTAGATGTGGTGATCCAAATCACCTCATTGGTGAATGTTCAAAGCCGCCAAAGAACAACGATCAAAGAGCATTTATTGGAGGAGCATGGAGCGACAATGGAGAAGATGAAGTGGAAAAGACTAAAGATGAAACTTGTCTTGTAGCTCAAGCGCCCGATGAAATATGCTTAGGAATAAACTTGGAACCCGATGAGTGGATTAAAGATAGTGGATGCTTAAAACACATGACCGGTAATCGAAAGTTGTTTTCTTCATACAAAGCATACAACGAAGGAAACATAATCTTTGGAAGCAACTTGCGCGGTAAAATCATAGGCAAAGGTACGATTTCTCAAGACTCCCTAATGATTGAAAATGTTGAGCACGTAGATAACTTAACATATAACTTGCTTAGTGTAGGTCAAATATGTGATAACAAATGCAAAGTAATATTTACCGAACACGATAGCGAAATAATCAAAGACGAAAAGGTTATAGGTAAAGGAATTAGGAAAGGAGGAATATATGTAATGAAACTAGGAAATAAACCAGAAGACAAAATATGCCTTGCAACATTGGACGAAAACTCCACACTATGGCATAGGAAATTAGGTCACACTAATATGAAATTAATTCAATCATTAGCATCTAAAGAATTAGTTAGAAACCTACCCAAACTAAAATACGATCGACATTTTTGTGATGATTGCAAAATTGGAAAACAAGCTCATGCAAGTCACAAGGCTAAAAATATAGTTTCAATAACTAGATGCTTAGAACTACTTCATATGGATTTGTTTGGCCCCTCCGCCATATGAAGTTATGGAGGGAATCGTTATATCTTAGTAATCGTAGATGACTATTCTTGATTCACATGGACTAGATTTTTAACAAATAAAACCGAAGCCTTCGAGAAATTCAAAATATTTAGCAAAATGATCCAAAACCAATTAAGATGTTCCATTGTATCAATTAGAACGGATCATGGTCGGGAATTTGATAATGAAGTACAATTCGAAAACTATTGTGATTTAAATGGGATATCTCACAATTTTTCCGCTCCTCATACTCCACAATCAAATGGGGTAGTAGAAAGAAAAAATCGCACTCTACAAGAAATGAGTAGAACCATGTTAAACGAACAATCCATTCCTCAAAAATTTTGGTGTAATGCGGTCGATACGTCAACCTATATAATTAATAGAGTTTCCATTAGACGTATTTTAGGAAAAACTCCATACGATTTGTTAAGAGGTAGGAAACCAAAACTTAACTATTTTGGAGTATTCAGAAGTAAATGTTTTATTCTTAATACAAAAGATTACCTCACCAAGTTCGACCCAAAGTCATACGAAGGTGTCTTCCTAGGATATTCGCAAAATAGTAAAGCTTACATAATACTTAACAAACAAACAATGAAAGTTGAAGAGTCGTTAAATGTAACTTTCGATGAAACTCCTCCCTCGCCTAAAACATCACCATTGGAAGATGATGAGTTAGTCGAAGAATAAGCTATTGAGGTTAGTAAAACAAAACCCATAGGCAATGATCTTGAAGATAATCAAATTGTAAATATTAAAGAATCTAAAACTCACCCCTTAGAAAACGTTGTTGGTAATCTAAATCAAAGAACTCTTAGGTCGCAAGCTCAAGACAAAAGCAATTTCTTTTGCTTTATTTCAACAATAGAACCTAAAAATATAAATGAGGCATTAAAAGATGAAAATTGGGTAATGGCCATGCAAGAGGAACTAAACCAATTTAAAACAAATGATGTTTGGGAACTAGTCCCAAATCCTATGGATATGACCATCATAGGAACAAAATGGGTATATAGAAATAAACTCGATGAAAATGGTGTCGTAACTAGAAACAAAGCTAGGTTAGTCGCCTAAGGTTATAATCAACAAGAAGGAATTGATTATGACGAAACATATGCACCCGTAGCTAGACTAGAGTCCATAAGAATACTTTTAGCTTATGCTTGCGCACTAGACTTTAAGTTATACCAAATGGATGTGAAGAGTGCATTCCTTAACGGTTTTATCAATGAGGAGGTTTACGTGGCACAACCTCCGGGATTCATTGACTTCGCAAAACCTAATTATGTCTATAAACTTAAGAAAGCTCTTTATGGTCTAAAACAAGCCCCAAAAGCTTGGTACGATCGATTAAAAGCCTTTCTTATTAAACATGATTACTCCATGGGAATGGTAGATAACACACTCTTCACTAAAAAGAAAGACTCCAACCTCATTATTGTCCAAATATATGTTGATGACATTATATTCGGATCAACTTGTCAAGAAATGTGTGATGACTTTGCCAAGATCATGCATGATGAGTTTGAAATGAGTATGATGGGGGAACTAAATTTTTTCTTAGGATTACAAATAAAACAATTAGATGATGAAATATTTTTTAATCAATCAAAATATATTAAGGAAATGCTTAAAAAATTTGGACTAGAAGACTCTAAGCCAATAAAAACTCCTATGTCTACGGAAACTAAACTCACAAGAGTCGAAGAAGGTGAGTCCATAGATAATACCAAATATAGAGGCATGATAGGTAGTTTATTATACTTAATGGCAAGTAGACCCGATATCATGTTTAGTGTTTGCCTTTGCGCCCGTTTTTAAGAGGATCCCAAAACCTCTCACCTAGAAGCGGTTAAACGTATCTTTCAATACATTAAAGGCACTACGCATTTAGGATTATGGTATCCTAAGGGATCCGGCATAGAAACAATAGTGTATGCGGATTCGGATCATGCGGGAGATTACATAGATCGCAAGAGCACTAGCGGTGTTTGCACGTTTATGGGATGTTGTCTAACATCTTGGTTTTCAAAGAAGCAAACCGTTCTTGCCATCTCCACAACCGAAGCGGAATACGTAAGTGCCAGAAAGGCATGTCAACAAGTTCTATGGATGAAACAAGTTCTCATAGACTATGACGTTAGGTTATATGACATTCCAATAATATGTGATAACAAAGGGGCTATAGACTTAAGTAAGAATCACATTCAACACTCACGAACAAAACACATTGAGATTCGCCATCACTTCCTTCACGATAATGTTCAAAAAGGAAATATCTCTATAGAAAAGGTCTCATCGGAAGACAACATAGCCGATATTCTAACTAAACCACTTCAACGTGAGCCTTTTATCTACTTACGTCTAGGTCTAGGAATGATGGAACAAATTGATTAAGTTTTTGGCATAATAATAAAATGATAATCATCAATGAACCAATTGTCAAAAAATCTGAGAATTTTTTTTTAACAGGGGGTGGCCCTCTTAATTCATAAAGGGCGGCCCCCTTAATTTTATGGGGACCACCCACCTGACTGACAAATTTTTTTCTCTCTGTGTGTCTAGGTTTCTATTTTGTACAAAATCACAAGATTGGGAAAAGTCTATAAGCAAACTTTTACAAATTCTCCTATCCAAATGCATATATCATTATACATATATACAATAATCATAATCTATTATTTTTCAAAAAGTCTTTCTCACAACTAGGAGCACATGAAAATCAATTATCACATGTTATTGAGATATGCTAAAAACAATTTTTACATATACATAATGTTCTCTTACTTGTTGTCAAAAGTATATAATCTAATATACATTTACGACAATCTTGGTTGAGCAAAATTAAATCAAGGAGCACTTGGATTATTTCTTAGGTTTTACATGTCTTAATGTCGAAATAATCGTTATTCCACATTTGTCGCACTTAGGCACACACTAGGATTTGCACAAAAGTTTGGTTTGTTTTTTTACTTAACCCCCCTTTCAAGGAGAATTCTTTGTGTATTATATCTAGTTACTATTTCATATGTTCTTCACCCTTATGATTTTCAATTTATATATAAGTATATGCTAAAATTATGTGAAATAGGTTATCCTACATCTTGTCATACATATGTAGAATGTTGAATGCTTAAGTGATATGTGCAAAATATCTTAATTGCCATAAAAGGATGGACTTGCTGCAAATTAACCACCAAAACAGAAACCCTCGCACAAAATTTTGAGAAAAAATCAAATTTTGAGAAATCTAGGAAATGCCAGTAGGCGGCCCCCTTAATTTATAAAGGGCGGCCCCCTTAATTTTAAGGGGACCGATCCCTAATTAAGGGGACCGACCTAGGCAAACACGGATAAAATAGTATTTTCACCTCCTTTTAACCAAATACCCTCTAGACTTAGCTACTGTTTCCCTAAATTCACAAACATTTCTTGGATTTGATCCTTTGAATGTTCATTCTTCCCAATTTAAACATTTGCTCCACTATAAATACATTCTCATCCATCATCATCACAATCATCCTCACCAATGACATCTCCTAACAAACCCACATCCAAACCATCAAGGGTAGCCAAAATGAGTATGAAACCTATTTGGAGGACGAAACTAAACCCTTGTAACACATCCAATGGGCTCAATGTAAACTTACCTACACCAATGCCAAAACCACTCACTCCTCATCATCAACCATCTCAAGAAAACAGTCGCCCCAATCAAGCATTATCAAATCCTTACATCAAGAACACTACCACATCACCACAAGGTGTCTGATATCCTCCATTTTCCATCTCACCCATCAACTCACATGAAACTCACACTCAAGTTCCACCTCAAAGTGACAACCAAACTCAACTTACATCACCTCCATCTCCAAGTAGATAAAGCCTAGTTTATGACATTAATCAACTACAAGACCTATCAAACCTCTTAGCCATGCATCTCTCCCAACAATAAAACAGCATTCCCTTATCACCTTACTCTCCAAACCTACCACACACTCTCAACATGAACCAAGTTGAACCCATGTTGGGTATTGACCTTGTTGCATCTTCACCCAAAAACAATTCATTGCTTTAAGTGAGGATATCAATTGGATTGAATTCCTCCTCACTCGACCACATCCACCTCTTAGAGTTCAAAGAGATTACCCTTCCACAACCGCCTCTGCTCCAAACTCTCCATCAACAACCAACTAACTTCGTAATATGCCTACAAATAATCGTCAAACCCTTTTGTGTCGCAAGCAAGTCAAAAATCCTTCTATGGCTATTTAGGATTTTCTTTTATGATGTATTAATATGCTTCTAAAGCATATTTGTTTTTCTATTTATGTATGCTTGTGTGTTATTCACACACATTGTCCTAAATGAATGAAGCATATTTTGCTTTGATGTTTGCTTGCACTTGTCATATTTTTCCTTCCTTCTTGCTACATGTTAGAAATTTTTGTATTGTTCTAACTCGTTTTTGTAGCCAAGAAACCATAGCTCGATTCCTTGGTGCCCTCGAACGAGGGGGAGCACACATCAAGGGGGAGCAATTATTCCGTCGATCTAACTAGCAATTCTCGACGATGTCTTTTTGATTCTACAAAAAGAGGGAGAAATGACATGAAACTCACTAAATACTTGTTTAAAAATAATTTTACATTTAATGAGTTTAAATTTTGTAATCATCAAAAAGGGAGAGATTGTTGACAAAATATAATGCCTAAAAACATTATTAATATTTTTCACATCTTTACGTTTTGATAATCACAAAATATAAAAACGTTCAATGTAAAATTAAACGTAAACAAGTAATTAGTAGTAAATTTTCATTTCGATAATTATATCACTTAAAGGTATGAATAAATAAATGCTTAATGCATTTTATGATCAAAGGAAATTTTTATTCAACCTCAAACTTTTATAAAATGTTGTAAACATTTTTATAAACATTACAAAACATTTTCTACAACTAAAAAAATGTATTATTCAAAATAAACATTTTGAAATTCAAATTTTCGGACCTAAAACGGCTAGAAAAGTTCCAGAAAATTCCCCCTGCACAAAAGACAAACTGGGGAGGCCCTAGTCTAGGGTGCCCCCCTTAAATACACGGGCGGCCCCCTTAATTTTAAGGGGACCGCCCACCTATTTAAGAGGACCGCCCCTAGGTAGACGCTCCCCGAGTCTGTCCTATAAATACTAGACTTTTCCCCACTATTTTCTCACCTTTTGCACTCATTCTTTCTGTCCAAAACAGCCCACATATCATCTCTAAAATCCTTTGATCATTTAATCATAAAGCTTTGTTTACAAGTGATCCAATCTCAATTCCTCAAGTGCAAGAGAAGAATACTTCTATCATCAAGTGAAGAAGTATTACACATTTGTGTGTTGTTGCAATCTTATTGCATTCATATCATAACTTGTAAATCTTTTATAAATTTTATAAAGTTGTGTAGTTGCTAGATCTTGGTAATCTTTGTAAGTATAGTTAGATCGTGGTGATCTTACCGAGTAGTGCTAGGTAGTTATGATATAAGTAGAGCTGTGAAGAAGTCTTGAAGTTGTAAAGAAGTCGTGAAGTTGTGAAGTCGGGAACAAGTCGTGAAGTTGTGTTGTGATAGATTGTGTTGATAAAATATAATGCCTAAAAACATTACTAATATTTGTTCACATCTTTACGTTTTGATAATCACAAAATATAAAAACGTTCAACGTAAAATTAAACGTAAACAAGTAATTAGTAGTAAATTCTCATTTCAACAAATACATCACTTAAAGGTATGAATAAATAAATGTTTAATGCATTTTATGATCAAAGAAAATTTTTATTCAACCTCACACTTTTATAAAATGTTGTAAACATTTTTAAAACATTACAAAACATTTTCTACTATTAAAAGAAATGTTTTATTCAAAATAAACATTTTGAAATTCAATTTTTCGGACCTAAAACGGCTAGAAAAGTTCCAGAAAATTCCCCCTACACAAAAGACAAACTGGGGAAGCCCTAGTCTTGGGCGGCCCCCTTAAATACACGGTTGGTCCCCTTAAAATTAAGGGGCCGCCCACCTATTTAAGGGGACCGCCCCTAGGTAGACGCTCCCCTAATTTGTCCTATAAATACTGGACTTTTCCTCATAATTTTCTCACCTTTTGCACTCATTCTTTCTGCTCAAAACAGCCCACATATCCTCTCTAAATTCCTTTGATCATTTAATCATAAAGCTTTGTTTACAAGTGATCCAAACTTAATTCCTCAAGTGCAAGAGAAGAATACTTTCATCATCAAGTAAAGAAGTATTACACCTCAAGTGTGTATTGCAATCTTGTTGCAACCATATCACATATTTGTAAATCAATTGTATATTTAATATTTGTGTATAGTAGCTAGATCTTAGGGATCTTTGTAAGTATAGTTAAATCGTGGTGATCTTACCAAGTAGTGTTAGATAGTTATGATATAAGTAGAGTGGTGAAGTGAAGTTGTGAAGAATTCGTAAAGTCGTGAAGAATTCGTGAAGTTGTGAAGTCGTGAAGAAGTCATGAAGTTGTGTT
>BQNB010000290.1:65204-93767 GCA_026074375.1 Tanacetum coccineum | reverse complement strand
ACATGGAGTTCGTCTCTATCCAAAGATGAGAGTACGATTGTGAATGCAACACAAACATGAATCTCTATTTGCCTCAAGAAGGTTTCAAGAAATGGGATGACCAAAGATAGGTGGAGAGGGTGATGGAGTATCAAATTAGACATCAAGTGGGGTAATTGGTAAAAGGGTGAGAGTGATGTCCATTGATACATTTTCTTGAGTTGGAGGAGGTGGAGAAACTCTTAGAGGAGGGGATGTTGGTGAGTTCAAGTAACCATTTGTTGATGGTGATGTGGACGAGGTTAATGATTTGGGTGTGTGGTCAATGGAGGATGAGGAAGTGCCTTTAGCTGATGGTGTTTTTGAGGGTGCATTAGGAGAACTAGGTGATGAGAGTTGATGCTTGGGTAATGGGGTTTTGGTGTCATCTTGAGTTAAATCCACAAACAATTATTTTGGTGGAATGATGTTGATTTTTGGTCTTTTGGAAGCTTTGGGAATGGAAGCTCTAGTTGATGCCATGGTGGTTGATAATGGATGAAGAAGATGGTAAAGTGGTGATATGCATTTGGAAGGAATTTATTAGAAGAAAATGGTTTGGAAATGGAATGAGTTTGAATTAGTTTAGTATTTTCCAAAATCTGTTCGAGTATTCTGGGTAAGGATAGTTGAGGCTAGGTAAAAAAGGGTCAAAAAGTAGAAAGAAACAGTAAAATCCGTAAACCAGATGGCTGGTCCCCTTAATTAATGGCCGGCCCCTTTATAGGTTGCTCTGGCAAGATGGTAACTCGCTTGACTTTTGTAAGGGAGGTCGCGGGTTCAATTCTTGCTGGGGTGTAACATCCTTTTTTATTTTCTTGTTATGAATATATTGGTTTTTTGGGTATTTAGTCACATACAACTAAGCATAAAGTGACAAAAAGTGTTAATAAGTGTGACCATATGGTGTTTAAATTGAAGAAATGTGTAATTTGTGTGACTATTGATTATCTAATGGCCACATGAATTTGATGTTTCTGTGACCTTTTGTAATATTTAGCCACACAAAGCATGTTTGTTTTGGGTATTTAGTCACATACAACTAAGCATAAAGTAACCAAAAGTGTTAATAAGTGTGACCATATGGTGTTTAAATTGAATAAATGTGTATTTTGTGTGACTATTGATTATTTAATGGTCACATGAATTTGATGTTTGTGTGACATTTTGTAATATTTAGCCACACAAAGCATGTTTGTTTTGGGTATTTAGTCACATACAACTAACCATAAAGTGACCAAAAGTGTTAATAAGTGTGACCATATGGTGTTTAAATTGAAGAAATGTGTAATTTGTGTGACTATTGATTATCCAATGGCCACATGAATTTGATGTTTGTGTGACCTTTTGTAATATTTAGCCACACAAAGCATGTTTGTTTTGGGTATTTAGTCACATACAACTAAGCATAAAGTGACCAAAAGTGTTAATAAGTGTGACCATATGGTGTTTAAATTGAAGAAATGTGTAATTTGTGTGACTATTGATTATCTAATGGCCACATGAATTTGATGTTTGTGTGACCTTTTGTAATATTTAGCCACACAAAGCATGTTTGTTTTGGGTATTTAGTCACATACAACTAAGCATAAAGTGACCAAAAGTGTTAATAAGTGTGACCATATGGTGTTTAAATTGAAGAAATGTGTAATTTGTGTGACTATTGATTATCCAATGGCCACATGAATTTGATGTTTGTGTGACCTTTTGTAATATTTAGCCACACAAAGCATGTTTGTTTTGGGTATTTAGTCACATACAACTAAGGTTAAACTTGATTTGGAGAAAGAATGACGTTTTTGTGTTTGATGATGCGGTTAGGGTCAATACGTTGAAATTGAAGAAATTGATGAATTTCTTCAGGAGTAGGAAGATCGGTATGATATGGTCCTTCGGTTTCTTGTGAGTATGCAAGAGAACCAAGATCCCATTCGTTTGTGAAGACGGCTTGGCCATCGAATGGAATTATGAGAATTTGACCGAATTGTTGGAGAGAAAGAGTGATGAATTCGTTTTGAATCATGAAGGAGATAAGAATAACTCTGGAGGCATCTCTTTGAAGAGTGACTTGACTATAAAAGTCTAGAACAAAACGAGGGACAATTGGCTCATTGATTTCGTAGAGACAATTGAGACGAATGTTAGAAAAACAACGATCGATGTGATCAGATGTGTAGTAAAGTTGATCAACAACTCTACCCTCATGAATACATCGATCTTCGATAGGTTTGTAGAAGTGTGCGATAGAAGGAGCGATACCGGGTGTTTGGGAAACTTTGGGAATGTAAGAACGGGTAAGAGAGGTATCACCGACAGTTGCTCGAGGCATGTTTATCACCTAAACAGGACAACAACAAAATAAAGTATTACAATAAGAAAATAAAAAAATAAAGTTTTTGAAAAATGACAAATGTGGGACAAGGATTACTTCGACTCTAAAAATAAAAACCTAAGAAGTGATCCATATGTTCCTTAATTTATTTTTGACTTAATCTAGGATGTCGAAGAGTATATATTAATTATATATTTCAACATCTAGAAGATGAACCAAACACTCTCTTATCAATACAAAACTTGACTAAATTTGTCGAACGATATACGTTAAGTTGTATATTTTGTTGACAAATATAAGTTCATTATTTTTGACTTGACGAGAGTTAAATGGTGTTTGTTTTGACTTAATACTATGTTTTAAATTTGTTTAAAACCAAACGCCATTTATTTTTTTTTTTTTTTCTTTTTTGTTTTTTTTTTTTTTTTTTTTTTTTTTTTTTTTTTTTTTTTTTTTTTTTTTTTTTTTTTTTTTCACTCTTTTTATAAAATGTATTAATATATATATGAATTATATATCTTGATGACTTATACAAGTTAGTTACGGGTTTATACATGTGACAAAAATATAGTGATGGTCATTTCGACTCTAAAAATCGATCCTAAGAAACGAACCAAACACCCCTTTATTTTTATAAAACTTTACCCATTGATTCGAAAAATATGCCTTTAGGAATGTATGTTTCAAAAGACAATGCATAATCATTTTAACGTGTTTTTGGCATGAATCAACAATGTATAGAATCTTGTTTTGAAATTTCTTAAAAAAATTTCGAATAAAAATGTATACATTTTTTATAAGTTTTCGAACCATTTTTTTTTGACTCAATCTTATTGAAAATCTTGAATTCCTATGACTACGGGAATCATTATAGTTATGGATTTCCTAGTTCTAATAAAAAATGTAAAAGATACAAAAATTAAAAAAATACCCAATTTTGATTGAGAGCAAAATTGGATGAAATTGAAAGAGCAAAGTATAGGAAATCTTACAATCGAGGTAGTTAATCTTGTTGTTGGTGTTTGCCCCTTGTGAAGTTTAATCGAATGGGTGTTTGAAGGTTTGAATTTTGGTGGTTTTAGGTGTTGGTTTTCGTCACACAGTAGCAGGGAAGGAGATATAAACGAAAATGAGTGTTTGGTGTTGTGTTTTGCAGAAAATATGGAGTGTTTGGCAAATTAAATAGGCTGGTCCCCTTAAAAATAACGGGGCCGCCTATATTTACACGGCCGATCCTCTTAATTTTAAGGGGGTCGCCTATCTGAGAATTTTTTTCTTTTCGATTTTGATTAGTTTTGTACAATTATCAAAATACGTCGGGAGCTACTAGTAATATTATTTTAGAAGATCTAGTTGTCGATAGAAATGGAGTTGAAGACGAGAGAAAAATACTTGACACTTTTAATAAACTTTTCGTCAAGTTAATTAACCTTAAATAATTTCCAATGAAATAATTAAGATGTCAGATTTTTGGATCGTGAGATGGTTTAGAGATGATTGACGAAATTTCATTGACGTTTTAATTAACTGTTCGTTAATTAAAATTACTTTGATTAATTCGGATTAATTTATCAAGCTGTCAAGCCGAGAGAAGATTTAACGAGGATTTAGTGACGTTTTCAATTAACTTCTTGTCAATTGAGTAAATTAATTATCTCTGATGAAATAATTAATTGTCACAATTTGGAATTTTTAAGAGATGATAAATATATGACGATATAATGATTGAATGAAGTTAAAGCTTCATGAGAGGATTTCGATAGACGTAGTTTATTATAGACGTGTAGACGAGGCGGACGTCGTAGTCGAAGAGAGTTTGTCTCATCCATAGTGTTTTGATGTCATGCCTTTCCAGCGTAAGATGAAAAACTAATTCTACTTCTATGTTAATAATTTCCCACTAACTCATTTTTCTTCATCTACGTGAGTTCGCTACTAGTGGACATAAAAAATTTCCATTTTATAGAGGCATGATAATCGTAAAGACACGTATCAAACAAATAACCCTCAATAATATGTATATACTTGATATTTATATATATATATATATAAATATATATATATCTATATTATATTACTATATATATTATATTTTTGTGTGTGTATATTTAGTGTGTTATTTTTATATATTTTATATTATATATATATATATATATATATATATATATTGTTTATTGTATACATTTGTATGTATTATACATATGTTGTATTATATATATATATATATATTTATATATATATGTAATTTATATGTGTGTGTGGTGTTATATTTCATATTATATATATATATATGTAGACATATTGTATGTTTCTTTATATATATATAATTACAATACATATGTAATATATATATATTTAAAATTAATATATAATTTTATATATTTATATATTTATGTGTGTGTGTAGTGTGTATATATATTATATGAAGATTATGTATACATATGTATGTATATATACATATGTATGTATATATACATATGTATGTATATATACATATGTATGTATATATATATATATATATATATATATATATATATATATATATATATATATTATCTATAATTGTATATACATATATATTCATATATATTACATATATTTATATATTTTATTATGATTATCTACTATATAATATATATCTATTTATTATACTTTATATATATGTGTCGTGTATACTTATTATATATAATATATATATTCTATATATATACTATATTATATATATATATATATATATATACATATATATATATATATACATATGTATATATGTATACATATGTATATATATATATATATATATATACATATATATACATATATATACATATATATATATATATATATACATAAGCAAAGTATCATACAAATTATTCTTAGGAAAGAATAATAAGTAATCAACACGGGTATTGTTCTCCTCAGTGAGAGGTGAATGGAAATCTACGTTCATGTTGTAAACCGAGCTTGATTGTCATTTAAGTTTTGGTTTTGGAATTCTAAATCTAAAAACGCGAAGGGAAAGCACATAAAGGCACGCTAAACTAGGAATTAAGGCAATTAACAAATCCTAACGATATTTAAAACGAAAAACAATTTAAATTCAAACTAATTAACCAAATAAGACTCTAAAAATTCAAATTGCAAATTTCTTAGACTAAAATGATAAAACTAATTTTTAAAAATAAAAATTATATTTTTTTGTATTTTTATTATTTTTAAAACTAATTTTAAAGCTTTTTAAACTAAAACTTCAATTAAAAATATTAAATGAAAACTAAAAATTCTGAAAAATACTAGATTTAATAACAAAGGTTTCAGAAGAAAAATTAGAGTCACAACTTATTCCAATAAGCTGTGAAAACTAAACATAAGCAAATAAGCTAGAAAATAGAGTGTATTTAAATATTAAATGCGTGTAAACTTAAACGAAAAAGTCCTAAAGGCGTAGTTGGTTGAGGTGTTGTGTGTGTGAAGGGAAGGTCACAGGTTCGAGTCCTGTGACCTACCTTTTTGTGAAAACATTTTTTTAAACAGTTACGGAATAAGCAAAAATAAGAACTTTTAATAAAAGACTTTTTACCAGAACTTAATATTAAGCTTGAAAAAGACAATTTAAAATCACAGTTTGGCTTATTAAAGATTTAGTTAAAACTAGACATAATGCTATTTTTAGACTCAATAAGCACATAGAAAACTTAATAAGCTAGAAACAGACTTAACCCTATACCTAATAAGCTCTGATGACTACAAATAAGCAAATTAAATAAGCTAAAAATCATTAAAAAGCAATAAGACAGCAGACTCTAAGGACACTTTAGGAGGTTTTAAGGATTTTTACCAAAACTTAAGCTAAGCTTTAGGACTGATAAGCTCTTAGAAGAAGCTAAAACCTGAAAACAGATTTAGACCTAGACTCAAATGACTTAAATAAATTGAAAACTAGCAAATAAGTTTAAGAAATAAGCTAGAAAAGTAGATTGAAAATGACAGACTACACTACTTTATTTTTGGCTTTTTAAAGATTAATGACTACTTTTAAGCTTAAATTTAAAGATTCTAAATAACTTTTAAGACACTAGAAACTTAAAACAGATTGAAACAAGGATATAATGAGCTAAGATTAATCAAAATTAAACAAAAATAAGCTAGATTAAGGACTAAAAAGATCTGCACATTTAAGACTTTTTAAGAACAAACCATTACCACTACTTTAACTGTTTTCCAAAAAGAAATTTCCACAACCATTTGACTTAAAACAGATTGATGTTGATGCATTTAAGACTCATTTTAAGCACAAAACCTACACCTTAAGCATTTATTCTTATACATGTAGCAAATAAGCAGTTTGGAATACTATTTATTTAGCAGACTTGGACTTTTGATACAAAATACTTCAAATCTTAACAAAACTAACTTTGAGCTTATTAAAACTAATCTTTGGACTGAATTAGAGCTTATAAAAACTGATATGAGAGCCAAAAACAGTTTATTCCTTATTTTACCATATTAAAAACCTTATCCCAAACACCCTTTTAAAACTTAATAACCATTTATAAGCTGAAATAAGCCATGATTTGTAAAAACAGATTAAGTACTAAGCTTATTAAGGACAATTAAGCAAAAATCTAGGGAAAATAAGCTCTAGAATATAAGCTACACTAATAAGTTTATATTAATAAAAGAGGCGTTTACTAAATATAAATAAATCTTATAGTAAACTACAAACTAAACATATTAAGCTAACAATTAGACAAAATAAGCATGAATAAGCATAGAATAAACACAAATAAGTAGATTAATAAGCTGAATAGGTAAATAAGCTATCTTAGATAAAGTGACATGTACCTTTGTACCTTTGCTCAGTACAAAGGACATAAAATGCTCTAAGAGCTAATCTACAAGCTCCAACATAAGTTGGTAAATCACCATAAGCCCATCCATTTCTAGATTATCTTCCATATAAGCTCACTAAGTGACTTCCAAACACATTTTGATTTAATTTGCATAAAAGTTAAGACATAATTTAAAGACAGTATTGGTGAAACTGAAATTTTATTAAATGAAAAAGGGATTGCAATGCTTTTGAAAGGAAATTACAATAAGGAAAGACAATAAGCTGAAATTTAAGCTACACTACTCTTATAGTACACTACACTAGATAATTACATTGTGTGATTTCATCTTCTATTTATAGCTGAAGAAGAAGCTTCTAGGTGTGAGGAGGAGCGTCCTTAGCCTTTAATCTCAGCCCTTGATCTTCCAATCCATCTCTTTGATCCTTTAGATTGCTTCTACGAATTTGTAGCCAATAGGAGTGCTAAGGATCGCCAACGTGGCTAAATGGTGTCAGACGTGTCAGGGGGTCCTTTTAGAAACTTAGGAGCGTGTTGTGGAGAAAAGGGGATTTACCCTGTGTAAACGTTGAGGTGAAATAGGAAGATGATAAACAGTAAAAAGTCGGGGTTTATTTTCTTTGACTTGGGTCAGAGTAATGGTGGGTTTTGGGCTTTTACATCACTTTGGGCCGGTTAAATGGATAAGAGATTTGGATATGGATTTTGGACTATGGATTGGTCTTAAATATTTATTAGGCTAATGATTTTGGACTTAGTATTGATATCATTCAAATGTTAATGGGCTGACCCAACCCACAAAATGGGTCCGGGTTGGTCCATTAAAAATGAATACGCCTTCGGCTTTGTTTTTCTCACGCTTTTCCAATCCCATGCTCGGTTTTGTCCTTTTTGCCTTTGTTTTAGTCCTTTTGTGAATATCCGTTACCTGCATAATACAATTCACAATACAGACAAATACAATGTATTTTTCATGTATTTTTGGTCATTTAAGCTCGTTTTAATAAGAAAAAGTGACATGTGATTAAACACATATAAAAAATCCCCCATACTAAGCTATTTCTGTGTCCTCACGCAATGTCATATACACACATAGAAAACTAAAAATTTCAACCCCCTTAGACTAATTGCCTCGAAAAGTAGCTAAGTGTTCATCAAGGGGAATTAAGAAATAACTAGTTTAAAACGCCCTGTTTTACCATTTTTATATATATGCAACACTTATTTTTATCATTATTTTTTTATATAAAAACTTTAAGGATCACGGAACTAGAAACACTAAAAGGATAAATTCATCGTCCTTGATTTTTCGCCTGCCCCAAACCAAGCTTAAAAACGAAATCATTGTTAAATACAGGTTAAGATGCTAACTATAAATGCTAATTGTGTATGCATAGCTACTTTCCACTCCTTTATTCCTAAATCCTCTAAAGGTTTTATTCTTATCATTGGTGACAAATTAATTAAGACCTTTTTCATATAAAGTAAACCCGGTTTAGACCATAATTAGTTTGAAATCTTTTCCTAAAGAGACGATATGGTGAGAATAAGATCCACATTAAGGTTCTAATTTCGCATGATTTAGGGGCTATCCTTTTTATTTCATCCGAAATAACTCAACTACGAGTCCAGAGACGGAGGCTTTATTTAGATAACCCCGAAGTCAAAATTTGGCTTTATTCTTATTATTATTATTATAGCAACATTATTAAACCCCCCGGTCCTTTAAACAACTGCCACATCGGTATGCGGGCCGACCATGGTCAAGGAGTCGTATTTCGACCAGGAGATCCTCGACCTTTTTGAAGGTTGCAACATCGGGAGCGAACCGACCAGATGCAGCAAACTTTTATCAGTCTCGGATTTATTATTCTTACTATGGGCCTTCTTTTGAAGACTGCCCCACATCGGTAGCGAACCGACCAGAGACAGTAAACTTTTATCAGCCCACAGTTATTATTATTATTATTATTATTACCTCCACCCTTTAAATGACTGTCACATCGGTATGTGAGCCAACCATGATCCAGAAGTCTTATTTCGGCTTCGGTTTATTTATTTTTATTTTTATTATTATTATAGCCAAATTTCAAGTCCCATGGTCTTTTAACTACCTAGACAACGATAGCGAGCCGTCAAGAATCGGTAGCCTATTTCCCCACAACACTGACAAAACCTCGATGTGTACCTTAATTTCACTAGAAGGAATCTCTACGAAGGGATTTAAACTAAGAATCGCAAAAACCAAAGCAACTTTATTTATTCAACAATTATATAACGTTTATTAAGCTGATGGGAGCAAAAAGCCACAATTAACCTCTATGAGCTCTAAAGAGTTCCAATACTCCAGGACTTAGCATCAACCTATATTACTATTCTATTAAGTCTTTTTGTTCTTAGCGCAAAATTTAAAATCTTTAAATAAAAAGATCCACGAATGCTTAGTCTAATAAAAACAAGCTTTGCATATTTAAAGTCTATTATGGAAACTTGCAAACTCTTGGCTTTTTCAAGCTAGAATTTGCGTTTTAAAGCTTCTTGTATAAAAGACTAGCAAAAGCTTAAATTTATATAGGTTAAGGGGCAAGCTAGAGCGCAACATGCTCGATCAAGTCAAAATTTATTCTTATTCTAACCATCGGAAAATCAAAAACACTTATTCTATTTTTGAAAAAAATATTTAATTTTGGTCTAAAATCACATATTTTTGCTATTTTTGGTGGTAAAACGGGGTTACGTGAAGACAAGGCAAATGCAAGTAAGATCAAATCGATAGATACCCCCCCATACTAGAACTAAACATTGTCCTCAATGTGAGACTGCCACCCCATACTAAAACCAATGCATAATCCTAATATAAAGGGGTCTCTGCGTAAATCTAAAGCCATTTATTAATTATGCTAATAGATAAACATTAGTCAATAAGATCTAGGATATCGGATTCCCCAATATATAGATGCTATAGGATTGATGCTGATAGTGAACGATGGACCAAGACCAACGAGCAGTGAGTCTTCATAATCCGGGGCAATCTGGAATAAACATAAACACGAAACACGAGAAAGGAAGGGGCGAGCCTCTCGCGTCACACTTATTAGAAAATAGAAAAAGAAAATAAAAACATGGGTTGCCTCCCCGAGAAGCGCTTGTTTTTATGCGAGTCTCTAGCTTGAAGCGCTTGTTTTTGTGCGAGTCTCTAGCTTGACTCACCCCGAATTCCTTTGTCCTTGGGGCAAAAACAGAAAAATGAAAAAATCATCATCGGATATTCATATGCCACCGGCTCTAAGGAATAAAAACTATAAGCGGAGATGCCGGGGTCAAAAATGATATCCTCACTCCCGGAGGAGAGAGGAAGAGAAGATTCCACCAGATAGGTGAAATAAGGAAGAAAAATTCGGATAACATATGTGAGGGAAAGATAATGACGATCCTCAAAGGGTAATTTCACATATGTTGGAGAAAAATTTTTCTCCCAAATCCCGGGGTCGAAAACTTTGACCATACTCTTTAAATTATCAGGTTTATTATTTAAGCTTTTTGGGTGATGATCTAAGAACACCTTAGGAGGGAGAGTATGGGTGGTATCTTTAATAAGCAAACTCTCAAGATAGATAATGTCTCCCTCTAAGTCATAATAATCGTCCTCAAAATCCAGAGAAACATCAGATTTTATTACTTTAAGTTCCTCACAATTAAGTTCTTTCGTAGGAAGAAGAGATGATAGATCATCATTTAATAACTTCTCGAGTAGAAGAATGTCTCCCTCCGGGTTAAAGTCGTCATCATCAATTCCCAGTGGAATGGAATCACTTGTAAGACAAGCTTTGATTTCTTCCAAAACGAAATCACCACTCGGGTCAAAACACTCATCCTCATTAAGCTTGGAAAGAGGTGTAACTAGCAAATCCGGCTCATTAACTTTAGAAACATAGGAGTCCTTGCTCTCGATGTCCTCTAACACTTTATTAAAAAGAGGATTTACGTCACTAGAGATGTACTCGTCATCAAATTCAAAAAGAGGGTTCGAATAAATTTTAAAATTTTCCTTCGGAACATCCTCCTTAGGAAGTGACTCGTCATCACTAGAGGTAAAATCATCATTAACATCGAAGAGAGGATTAGAGAAAGTCACAAAATTATCACAAAAGGAAAATCACTCTCACTGTCATTATCGGATGTATCCTCGGACTCACTTGGGATTGGGACAAGGTCCTCAACACTAGACTTTATGAATTCATCTGATTCCTTTTCAGGAATAGTGCTAAGATTCTCATCCCTCATGATGAGAGAGACCTCATGCTCCATAGTCGGCAAGACGGCTGTGATTGCAATAGACGAAGAAATAATTTCATTCAAAGGAATAGTACTCTCCTCGTCATCATCGTTATCATTGTCGTCATCGTCATCATCATCATCATAGCAAATAGAATTAAAATGTCGCGAAGGCTCGGGAGTATGAGTACTAAGATTAGCTGCCTGCTCTTGTTGACATAACTTTTCAACCAAGGATTGCATGGCTTTAAGAACATCATTAATCCTTTGCTGATTAAGGTCTTCTTGAATACTCTGAGGTTGATGATCTATGGAATACTGCGTGGGTTGGTAAAAACCATAAGAATTAGAATCATAGCAAGAGTTAAGCTCAGAGTAGTTTTGATGCCACGGTTGACATTTATAATCTTCATGAGGACCTCTATATTTTTCACAATTAAGATATTGTTGTGGAAAACTCGGTAAATTTTGTGGATAATAATTATCGTAGCCCGGTTTATGCTCATCGACAAGCGGTACCGGTGGTGGACAATCATAACCATAATGAGCGTCGTTTCCACATAATTCACACGAGTATGATTCGTACTGGGGTTGTGGAGGGTGGGGGAAAACGTTTGGAGGATCATTGAAAGAGTTCGGATTAGGAGCATCAATGGATGAATTTCTATCTCTTGAAGCGCAAAACCAACAAAATCCTTCTCTAAGACCATATTCATACCACTTGTAAGTACACCGTTGACAACGTACACCATCTTCTAACGGATCTCCACACCCAAAACAATAAAATTGGTCGAACGAAGATGTTTGGGGTTGTGAAGGTGGGTAGGAAAAATCGGGTGTTTCATCATTTGAAATGGAATCAGGGTTATAGACAAACTCGTCTCCAAAACTCACATTGGTACAACACTGACAATTTCCACCGTTAAACGGACCTCCACACCACGAGCATCTTGAAAACCAAGACATGTTGAAGAATTATCGGATACGAAGGTAAAGAGAATAAGAATTAAACGAATAAGAGGATAAAGAGGAATATTTATAGATTTTTGAAATAAAACATAAGGAAAAGAAATTAAAGAAGGAAAAATATTTTTGGTAACCGATAGTCAAAGGTGCACGGTAACTCTCTAGAAAACGCACAAAGAAGTGGAGGAGCGGGTAAGCGTGAAGCGTTTTAAAAACCTTCTCCTTTCGGGTCAAAGTTCGTAGGATCGACCCTCCTTATACCTCTCTTACAGTTTGTTAATCTAAAGGTGAGCGGATTTAACAATTGACAACACGGTTATTTTCAATATTCAAATAAAAGAAAATAAAAATAGAAGTATAAAATATTTTTGTATTTTTATATAAAATAAAACAAAAACTTTCACAGGGAAAGGATCTTCAAGGCTCGAATACGAACAATCCCGTAAAAATCGCAACACCTCTCCCCGGCAGCGGCGCCATTTTGATAATCGTACAGACACGTATCAAACAAATAACCCTCCAAAGTTAGGGACGGGAGGATATATATATATATATTATAATATAATATATAATTATATATATATATATATATATATATATATATATATATATATATATATATATATATATATATATAAAATACATAAACATAAGCAAAGTATCATACAAATTATTCTTAGGAAAAAATAATAAGTAATCAACACGGGTATCGTTCTCCTCGGTGAGAGGTGAATGGAAATCTACGTTCATGTTGTAAACCGAGCTTGATTGTCATTAAGTTTTGGATTTGATTTCTAAATCTAATAACGCAAAGTGAAAGCACATAAAGGCACGCTAAACTAAGAATGAAGGCAATTAACAAATCATAACGATATTTAAAACGAAAAACAATTTAAATTCAAACTAATTAACCAAATAAGACGAAATAAGACTCTAAAAATTCAAATTGCAAATTTCTTAGACTAAAATGATAAAACTAATTTTTAAAAACAGAAATTATATTTTTTAGTATTTTTATTATTTTTAAAACTAATTTTAAAGCTTTTTAAACTAAAAATTCAATTAAAAATATTAAATGAAAACTAAAAATTCTAAAAAAATTATGAAAAATACTAGATTTAATAACAAAGGTTTACGAAGAAAAATTGGATTCACAGCTTATTTCAATAAGCTGTGAAAACTAAACATAAGCAAATAAGCTAGAAAATAGAGTGTATTAAAATATTAAATGCAAGTAAACTTAAACAAAAAAGTCCCAAGGGCGCAGTTGGTTGAGGTGTTGTGTGTGTGAAGGGAAGGTCACAGGTTCGAGTCCTGTGACCTACCTTTTTGTGAAAACATTTTTTTTGAAACAGTTACGAAATAAGAACTTTTAATAAAAGACTTTTTACCAGAACTTAATATTAAGCTTGAAAAAGACAATTTAAAATCACAGTTTGGCTTATTAAAGATTTAGTTAAAACTAGACATAAGGCTAGGACTGTTTGGATTATTTTTAGACTCAATAAGCACATAGAAAACTTAATAAGCTAGAAACAGACTTAACCCTATACCTAATAAGCTCTGATGACTACAAATAAGCAAATTAAATAGCAGACTCTAAGGACACTTTAGGAGGTTTTAAGGATTTTTACCAAAACTTAAGCTAAGCTTTAGGACTAATAAGCTCTTAGAAGAAGCTAAAAACTAAAAACAGATTTAGACGTGGACTCAAATGACTCAAATAAACTGAAAACTAGCAAATAAGTTTAAGAAATAAGCTAGAAAAGTAGATTGAAAATGACAGACTACACTACTTTATTTTTGGCTTTTTGAAGATTAATGACTACTTTTATGCATAAAGGTTAAACGTGAGGTGGACTAAATAACTTTTAAGACACAAGAACTTAAAACAGATTGAAACAATGGATATAATGTGCTAAGGATTAATCAAGAGAATTAAACAAGAAATAATCTAGATTAAAGGACTAAAAAGATTCTACACATTAAGACATTTTAAGAACAAATCATTAGGCCACTTCTTTTAACGTGTTTTTCCAAAAAGAAATTTCGCACAACCATTTGGACTTAAACGAGATATGATGTTATGCTTTTAGACTCATTTTAAACACAAAACCTACACCTTAAGCATTTATTCTTATACATTTCTAGATCATAAACATTTAATTAACATTTTAATCCCCTTATTTTAAACCCTAATCACACTTAGTTTTGAAATACCAAGTGATTAAAATTTATCATGAAAATCATATGGGGAGAAAAATGTTACAGCATGAATTATGTGAAACTTTTTCTTCTTCACCAAATAAAATGATACCAAGTTGTAAAAGAATATAAAATTAAGGGTGAGTCAGTGTTGAGCACACAATTTTGAAAGATTATGAAATGTCATTGAATAACTGTATCCTTAAAAAATTGTGCCATACACAGAATCATCTATAATAACCCAATCATTCTAAGGTATGTTATGTTATTATTATTGATTTGTTATTAAGAGACTTTTGATAATGTTATGAATACATAAGAATTATCGTGAGATGATGTATCCAAAAGCATTAAAACTTTATTTTTCGAGAAACTCCCCCTCAAAAATTAACTTATTTCTAAAAAATGAAACCACTTGTTAAAATGAACGTCTTTGAAAACTTTGTGAGGGATGGAGTGTTGAACACACAATTTTGAAAGATTTTGAATAGTCATTGAGAAATTCTTGAAAAATTGTGTTCAATCTTTTTGAAAAACCACATGTTAGAAGACTTCTCTTCTAACGCCAAGGATAAGCGCACTGAAACATACACTCTCCTTTGTCGTTGGGGTCCGAGTTGCAATCTAAGAGCGATTACAAGTCATAAAGAAAATTAGAAATGACATGTTTTGACAAGGTTTGAACTCTTGCTTGAACTTCATTTACATACCCGTGACAATATTAATCATTTCTAGTTACGTAAATGTTATCGATTCCAAGAGACATGTCGAGAATATTCTTTTTGGAATTTTTGATTTTCTGATTTTATATTTGCTTTTTGAAATTTTATATATTTGTATTTGGTTTTATAGGTTTTATATTTTTGTATTTTCTTTTTTGAAAATATTTACAATTTGATGTTTGATGAAATCTATCAAGCAGTCTCATTTGCCAGAACTTCCAGTTCTGCTAGAGTCAAACATCTCATACCAAGTCATCTGACAAGATACTCAAACCTATCTTGCGATAGAGCTTTTGTAAACATGTCAGCTAACTGGTATTCAGTTCTGACAAAGTACAATTCAATTATACCACGTTCAACATATTCCTTTATGAAGTATTAACGGACATTGATGTGCTTGGTACGGGAGTGTTGCACGTGGTTGCATGAGATTGCTATGGCTGACTGAGAGTCACAGTACAACGGTATTTTGTTATAGTCGAAGCCATACTCCTTAAGCTATGTCCTCATCCACATTACTTGAGCACAACTCATAGATAACACCACGCACTTTGCTTCTGTTGTAGACATTACAGTGCAGTCCTGTATCTTTGATATCCAACTGACTAACTTTTCACCTAGGAACTATATTCCTCTAGAAGTTCTTTTGCGAGTATCAAGGCATCCGACATGATCAACATCTAAAAATACGGTTAGTTTAAAACTAGAATCCTTCGGATACCAGAGTCCCATGTTAATGGTTCCCTTTAAACATCGAAAGAACCTTTTAACCTTCTTGAGGTGCTTTTCTGTTGGTCTTGCTTGATAACGTGCACAATAACATACTGCTTGCAGTAAGTCTGGTCTACTAGAAGTCAGATACATGAGTGACCCTATCATACTTCTATATTTTGTTTGGTCAATGGATAATCCACTCAAGTCTACATCCAGTTTAGGTTTAGTAGCCATTGGTGTACCAATGCTATCACATTTGTTCATTCCATGTTTTTAAGTATTTCCAAAGTGTACTTGGCATGATTGATAAAGATACCTCTTGGGGATTGGTGGATCTGAAGTCCTAAAAAGAATTACATTCCCCCCATCAAGGATATCTTAAATCTACTGTGCATCAGTTTTTCAAATATTTTAGAAAATTTTATGTTTGTAGACCCGAAAATAATGTCATCGATGTAAATTTGCACAACTAGAATGTCCTCCCCGTATCTTATCGTAAATAGAGTAGGGTCAATAGTACCTTTAATAAAACCTTTAGACATCAAGAAATTTGAGAGTTCATCATACCAGGCTCTTGGAGCTTGCTTCAGTCAATATAGAGCTTTCCTTAGACGGTAAACTTTCTCTGGATGATCAGGATCAACGAACCCATCTGGCTGAGCAACATAAACCTCTTCCTTCATTAGACCATTAAGAAAAGCCGTTTTAACGTCCATTTGATAGATAGCAAAGGATTTATGTGCAACGTAGGCAACAAAGATCTGAACAACTTCCAAGCGAGCGACTGGTGCAAAAGATTCTTCAAAATTAATACCCTCTTTCTGAGCATATCCCTTAGCTACAAGTCATGCCTTATTACGAATTACAGTATTGTCTTCATCCTTTTTTTTCTTCCATAACCACTTTAGTTTGATCACAATCTTTCCAAAGGGTTTGTCGACTAGTTCCCAGACTTTGAGTCCGTCAAATTGATGAAGCTCTTCCTGCATCGCCTTGATCCATGCATGATCAACCATTGCTTCCTTAATGTTTGTCGGTTCAGCAATACTCACGGCGAGCGCAAACATGCACATTTTAGGATCTGTAGACAGTTGTCTTCTTGTCTGCATAGGCTTTGATGGATTTCCACGAACTTGTTCTAACGGGTAATTGGTATGTGCTTAATTACACATACTTTTTTCCATTAAAAACGGACTTAAATGACCAAAAACAGACAGAACTTGCCAAATATATGTTTGTTTTGCATTTGTGTTGTGCAGGAAATGGATATTCGCAAAAGGACAAAAAACAAAGCCAAAAACGACAAAACCAAGCACGAGATGGAAAAGAGTGAAAGACAAAGCCAACTCAAAGCCGGTAATAGCCAAAGTCAACAGAAAAGTCAACCCCGACAAATTCAAGTCAACAAAAGAAGACTTGAAGGATGAAAAATGCAAAATATAACTTTGAGGGACCAAAATTGCCAAATCCCCAAAGTTATATATCAAGAGGATTGATTTTAAAAAGTGTTAAAACTTTAAGGGACTGTTTCTGTCAAAACAGCAAAGTATTTAACAAAGGCTTGTTTTGTAAAAATGATAAAAGAAGTGGAGGGGCCAAAAGTGACAACTTACCAAAGTTGTGTCTGTTGGTATCAAACCAACAGCCACAAACTAATTTTCCCGCCCTTTTCAAAGGACAAAGTCACGGGTTTTCTTCCCTTTCTTTACCCTGTAAACTTTCAATTCCACCATGGATAAACCTTTCCCCCCTCCTCCACTATCATTCCCACCAGCCCTAAAGCATTGCCATGTTGGCAATCTCACCATTCTCCATGTTCTTTAACCGAATCAATGGTTGGGATTAACTCAAAGAAGCACAAAAGCTCATCAATGGCTAAAAAGACTGTTTTGAAGTCTCTCACAGAAGAAACACACTTTGCAAGAGCTTAGGACTTAGGAATTAGTATAAAAAGAGGCTATGTGAGCCGAAGTTAGTATCTAGTTAATAAGTAGTTAATTTTTAGCAAGTTTTTCTTTCAATTAAGTCAATTTCAGCTTATTTACATCTTATTGTATGCTTATTGCACTTTTCTTTCAAGTTAATAAAGTATTGAAGTTTTTAAGTTAAAAGCCCGTTTTTAAGTTTTCATTGTCAAGTTGCTTAATTACCCTTAAATGTGTTAAAAAGCTCTTAAAACAGCTTATTAATAAGCTATGTTCACTTAACAAGTTAAAAAGCTAAGTAAAATTTGGACTTGAACTTGAAATTCCACTCAAATTACCACAGCTTGTTAATTTGGATGATAAGCCGAATTTGGATGGGCTTATGGACTATACCAGCTTATTTCTAATAAGCTGGAGCTTGTAGATTGAGCTTTCAATAGCTTATTTGCCCTTGTTTAGAGCAAAGGGCTTGGTAAGTTCTCAATTTCCATTTTTAGCTCATTTTTAGCATTTGCTTATTTACAGCTTATTGGTGCTTATTTTTCTTTTGGGTATGCTTATTTATGCTTATTATTGATGTTTAGTGCTTAAAATATAGGTGTTATAAGTTTAAATTTCATTGTGCAAGTTTTTACAATTTTCAGTCAATAATAGCTTGTTAACTGTCATTTTGAATTCTAGCTTATTTCAGTGCTTATTTATTGTTAATTTTTGCTTATTTATGTCTTTTATGCATGTTTAGCTTACTGTCTTTGAATTCCATGGTTTAATTCACCCTTAATAAGCTTAAACAGCCTTTAAGCTATTTTTAAGGGGGTGTTTGGTTTAAGACCCAAAGTGGGTCAAAAGTACTTAATAATCCAAATGGGTTACTTGGCCAACTTTGTTAAGCCATTTCACTGTTAGAATAAGCTTAATTTCCAACTTTTTAGTTTTAAAAATCATTTTTGCAAGCTTACTTAGCTCACTGTCCAAAATCTCAATTTTTGGACAGTGGCTAGTGCTTATTGCATAAGCTTGGGCTAAAAGCCATTTTGTGCCTTCTTGCATACTCATTTTGAGTGTTTTAAAGCATTTGACTATTTGCTTTGAAGCTGTGTTGACCCAATTGTGCAAATGGGTCAAAACAGCCTAAATTGCTAAGTTTTTTTTTGCCCTATGCACAAGCAGCCACTTTGATAAGCTTTTTCACAGCTTATTTGCTTTTCAAAATCCAAACCAGAAGCATTTTCTTAAAACTTATTAAGCCTAGTTTTTGGAAATTCAAACTTTGAGCTTTTTGGAATTCAAATAAGCACTTATTTTTAAGCTTCAAAAAGCCATTCACACTTGGTGTTTGCTGTTTTACACAGCAAGCATTAAGCACAAGTGAGCTTTTTCTAAGCTCATTTAAGGGCTTATTCGTCTTTCAAAATGCTTTTCAAAGGCTGATCTGAATAGCTTTTTGGCCACTCTTTCCAATGGCATAAGCCATAAGCTCTAAAAGTTTCATCTCAAGGCTTATTTTTAAGCTTAAATTGTGTCCTAGGCTTAGAATTTACTCTAGCAGTACTAACTCTTAAGTTAGTACTGCTGAGGGTATTAAGCCAATTTTTGGCTTATTGGGCTTATTCCAATTGCTTATTTTTGGTTCTTAGCACTTCATAATATCTGTGTGTTAAGTGGTGTGAGCTTATCTCCCACTTTGCTTGCTTATTTTGTGTTAACAGTTAAAGAGAATAAGCCACTTTTAAGTTTTAAGCTTTGTTAAGCTTTTCTGTCTAGTTTAAGCCCTTTTCAGCTCATTTAGTGCTAGATTCTAGTTCTTTAGTGCTTATTTAGGTTAGTTAGATAATTCTTTTAGCTTAGTTATTCAAGCTCTAGCTTAATAGTCCGAAAAGTTAAGTGCAATAAGCCATTTTTAGCCTTAAGCTAGTTTAAGCAAACTGTCCAAAGAAAAGCCCTTTTTCAGCTTATTTATAAGCTTTTACAAATTCTTGTAGTTATGAAAAATGATAAGCTCAATGAGCTTATCAAAGTTGTGTAAAAAGTTTTCGTGAAAAAAAAGAGAGGAGACAAGGGGTGACCCGGGTGAGCAAGACTCGAACCCGGGCCTCTACCCTCGATACACCTCTCTTTTGTAAACAAGTCTTACCGCTGCGCCCTTGGGACTTCTCTGTTAGAGTCCCAAGGGGTTTAGTATTTAAACCCTTTTTGGCCCCTTAAAGCTATAAGCTGTTTTCAGCTTATTCTCGGCTTATTTATAAGCCGAGTTTGGGTTTCTTATTTTTCTTAGGTAGAATTTTAGGTCTAGTATTTTAGGTAAATTTTTCAGAATTTTTAAAAATAGTTTAGTATTTTTTATAATTTAATTTCGTTATAAGTTTTAAAAATTCATAGAAAATATAAAAATTATCAAAAAAATATTTTTCTTTTTTAGAAAATTTTCTTTAGTCATATATTTCGTAGGAAAAATGCAAAAACTTTCGTAGGGTCATTTTTGTAACTTTTTGATTTTTAAAGAACGGGTCCCGGGTACGGATTTTGTCTTGACTCGTTTTTGGGTCAAACGACCTCCGTTTTCAGTCTAGTCTTTTTCATTCTTCATTATTAGTTCCCTAGAGTAGTTTAGAAGTAAAAATTTCTTCGTAGGGTTAATTTTGAAGATTTTAGGTTTTTGACCTTTTGTTCGGGATTCGTGCTCTCGTTTTTTAGCTTAAATTCATAATTTTTAGGTTTTTCTTAAACGTTTTTGTTCGTTGTTGTTTAACTTAGCTTTCCACACTCTCAAATCATTTCTCTCATTCAAACTCCAATCTTCCGACTGTATCGATTCTCTAGTCCAGCCTCGTTGGGGATAAACGACCCGGGAACATTCTATACTACTTCTCGGTTTCATTGATTTTGTTTTTAAACTATACTTAATATATATTTTATATTTAATTATATATTATATATAAAAGAGGTGTAGTTTAGCATCAATCATCAAAATCTATACCTTCTTGTTGGTTGTACCCTTGCACGACAAGCCTAGCTTTGTTTCTAGACACTACACCATTTTCATATAATTTGTTTTTGAAAATCCATTTAGTACCGATTACGGTTTGATTTTCTGGTGGTGGAACAAGACTCCAAACATCATTTGTTACGAATTGGTTCAATTCTTCTTGCATAGCCATAGTCCAACTTTCATTTTTAATGGCTTTTTTTAGTGTTTTTAGGTTCTATGGAAGACACAAAGATAAAGAAGTTACTTTGATTTTGGACTTGAGATCTTAAGGTTTTTTCGTTTAGTTTTCCTATGACCGTTTCTAGGGGATGATCTTTAGATTCTTTGATATTGACAATTTCTTTGTTTAATGGTCCATTTTCTTTGTCTTTTATTTCTTCTATTTGTTTTTCTATGATTTGACTCTCGATTATATCATCATCTACCAAAGGTGATGATTTAGGAGAAGGACTTTCGTCGAATCTTACATTTAAGGATTCTTCGATTCTCATGGTTTCTTTGTTTAAGATAATATAGGCTTTACTATTGGGTGAATAACCTAAAAAGACGCCTTCGGTGGACTTAGGGTCGAATTTGGTGAGATAATCTTTGGTGTTAAGAATAAAACATTTGCTACCAAAAACTCAAAAATACTCTAGCGAAGGCTTTTTACCTTTGAAAAGCTCGTAAGGAGTTCAAGGAAAGGCCTAATTAAAATTCTATTTAAAATATATGTGGAGGTGTCGATGGCATTACACCAAAACTTTTGAGGGATGGATTGTTCATTAAGCATAGTGCGACTCATTTCTTGGTAGGTTCTATTCTTACGTTCAACTACCCCATTTGATTGCAGAGTACGTGGAGCTCAGAAGTTGTGAGTGATACCATTAGCATCATAAAAAGCTCCAAATTGTACTTCGTTATCAAATTCCTGACCGTGATCCGTATGGATTGACATAATGGGACAACTTTTTTGAACTTAAATTTTCTTACTTAAAATTTCAAAATGGTCAAACGCTTTATTTTTGTGTTTAAATATTTTTTTTTAATTTTATGTGATGTCATGCATGAGGTAGACATAAATTTTGAAATTGATTTTCTTTAATTCTTTTGTATAAAATGTTGTTTAGGAATAAAATGTAGAAGTTATTTGTAAAATATGTATAATTAACTTTTGAGATAAAGTATCCAAGTTAATTAAATATGTAAGAATACATAAAGTACACATTTAATATAAAATGTGTAGTTTAGATTATGTAAAATAATAATGATTATTTGACGAACGATGAATAAGACAAATATGGTGAATGAGACGAATGATGAATATGATAAGTATGATGGATGATATATGATGATTATTAATGACATCAAATAACGTCACATTATTAGCATCATTTATCCCATTTATATTGCTCGTTTCTTATTGTTTAATATAAGATTTGATACTTAATCGCTTATACGTATAAGTCTCAGTTATTATCGAGCATTTGTCAAAAGATGCGTATTTTGGATCATAAATGAAGAAGTTCGAGAAAGACTACTAAATCTGAAGAATACGATGTATCATTCTAGACGGATACGTTATTTCCCAAGACTTAGACAAGATCAAGACAATTGCCTGACTTTGAAGAATATGTTGTATTCACATCAGCAGATACGCCGTATAAGATACTTTGGTCAACATTCTGAAGAAACACGATTTCCATCCAATACGTCGTATCCGGAAACTACTATACACTGTATTCAGTGGTGGTTAATGAATATTCTAGAATAAAATAATCATAGATCCCACGCCAAGTTATCCCAATACGCCGTATCGGATCCCTTCGATACAGCGTATCGATCAGTATTAGAGCCTATAAATAGAAAACATAAAACTCGGTTTTCAGTATGCATAAGAAGCCTTTGACCACCAAGTACGATCTACAGGCGATTTAGAAGCAAAGAAGGTCCTGCAAAGCGCCTCGATTCAATAGGAAAACTCTTGTAATCTCTATACTCCGCTATAAGCGTTCAGTTAGCATAACGTTTGTTTATTTAATCGTTTTGTTACAATGACTATGGGCTAATACCTTTAGGTATTAGCCATGTTTATGATAATTTAATGTTTGGTTTGTTTATGTTGATTGTTTATCTTTTCATTGTATGTTGATTATGTTTATCTCTTCATATCTATTTATGTCTTGATTATATTTTATTTGTCATTCAACTGGATCTAGGATTGCGTGCGTGAACTAAAGTTTGGGATAAATATTACGTACAGGTTATCTATGTGACTCTGGATTAATAGGACTACAAATTTATGTCCTTGTTCTTCCCTTGGTTAAGTGAATAGGTAGACTAAGTGGTGACTTGGGATTACACATAACGTTCTGTTTTCCTTGGATAAGTGCTCGGACCGTGGACTACCAGCATATATATAACAATTGAACATAAGTGGGTAAAGCCTCGATGAGCTAGGTTTCAATATTCACCAATGTTGTCGCCTAGATAGATTATAATCAACGGCGTAAACTTTGTGCGGGTTTGGTTAATTGTGACAGGGTTAATTAAAAAACAAACCTAGAGTTTAGGGAGAAGTCCCATCTAAGCTTAGGAATGATATAATACCAACAAAGTGATACAATCATTGCACTAATAAACAATTCCTATAATCTATTAGATTAAACTGGCTAATATTTCCTTACATTATTGCTTGACCGCTTCTTTATCGTTTGTTTATCTACTTGTGTGTGTTAGTTGTCTTACTTATTGCTTCATTAAACCAAAACTCGTGTCAGTCTCTTAGGCTGAAAACCCCCATTTTGTGTTAGATTAGGGCCTGGAAAACACCTATTTTGTGGTTAGATTAGGTTTAATTGGATTAATTAGAACTAACATAGATAAATAAAATACTGTTAGATTTAAGTTATTAACGCTCACTCTTTTTTGATCTCACCCTACTTTACCAATGAACCTACAAGAACCTACAATTGATCGGGTACACTGCCCGTTAGTGTTAGTTAATAGGTAAAGTTGGCAAAATAAAAATAGTAAAACTTGATAAATAAATTACCTACACACAACGATACATCAAGTTTTTTGCATCGCTGTCGGGGAGTAAAATTGTTTAATACTTGTTTATTAGTGTTTTAGTTTAGATTTATTGTTTGTAGTTTAGTTTAGTTAATTAATCTGTATATTAGTTGTTAATTGTTTTGTGTTAAAGTGTGTTATTCTGCATTTGTATTATTTTGCATATTTGTATGTTTGTTTGTTTTTCTGCATTATTAATTGTTGCTCTTTTTCTTCTGGTCGAATACAGAATACGCCGTATTTAACTCTTTAGATACGGCGTATCCACTCTTCAAAAACCTATACAGTGTATTCGACATCAAACATCAATACAGCGTATTTAGTTTACTGAATACGGCGTATCGATTGTCTAAGACAACAACAGCTTTAATTTTTCATAATCGGTTTTCGTGTTTAGCTTTCTGTATTTTTTTTCTTCCGAACATACTATACTGACGATTTTCTAATTATTTTCAGTAGCTTAAATAATACTTAACAAGGGAAGGTAAGATAATGATGTTTTTGTCATATTCTTACCTTCCCTTGTTAAGTATTTTACGGACAATGATGTTCTTGAAGAAGAATACATGATAGAGTCTGAAGTGTTCGACTTACTCAAGATAAGTGACAATTTATTCACTTATGATTCACCTCTTGGGATGGTTTTTGATGAATTTAAATGACTTAGTAGCATGGAGGACGATTTATCCACTTATGAGTTGGAAGTTATTGAGGATTTTTATTTTTCATGTATTGAACAACCGCATGATAGTTTGACAAATGATGATCTTGATGTTTATGAGCCTAGAGTATGTTATGAAGAAAATAAGCAAACATATGTTGAAGTTTTGATTCTAATTAATAAAAGATTGATAAGACTCATTGACATAATTGTAGAGCAGTGGCTAGACTTGAAATTTGGCGATCATAGGAAGGTTGATAAAGAAATCATGGAAGAAGTGGTTAGTACATGGTTGATTAGGAGCTATAAGAAATAATTCAATGAGTATATGGAGATTAAAAACTATTAGAGGTATATGGACTTTACACCGATGTGTAATGCGACCCGTCTAATATCGATTTTGCAAAATGGTTAGCTTCTAAATTTAGTAACCACATGACTATGGATTGGAACACAAATAATGCATTATGGCTATATTGGACAAGAGGTGATGATGAAGAGGTATTAACCGATGAAGAGCTTTCTGATCTTGAAGAAGAAAAAGTGAGTGAAGAAAAGGAAATTGTTGAAATCTTCAGGATAAAAACGGATATATTTGACTCTAAGACACCTCTATGTAAAGAATTCAAGGAATTTAATCATCTTCTTCAAATTGATATGGACGTGCTCGCTAGAGATCTACATGGATTTAAGACATATGATGATTATATGGATGCATATATCTATAAATGGAATAAAGAAGTACCATTGGTTGAGGAAAAACCATGCTTGGACGATGGAACTTGGAAGGAACCTGATGATAAAATATGTCATGAATGCAAGCCATTTCAATTCAAAAGTGGACATATTGAATGGCCTACTTGTAACTCAAATGAAGATGGATATTGCAATGGAGGACATTTACCGGGAATGATTCAAGTAAGAAACATGACTTATTTTCAAAATTGTGAGCTTAGTTGGACCGGTAGGTGACCCTTGGGATCAACGAGTACATTCTAGTTAATTGGTAAAGATTGGGTTAGTGGACTACTAGTGTATGAATCGCCGTTAAGCAGTAAGTGGGTAAAGTCTCTATGAGCTAGGGTTTAACAACATCACCATTGCTTTAATCCCTAAGATAGATTATAATCAGCAAATAAGGATGCTTTATACGAATGCTTTAATTGTGACAGAATTAATGTGTCTAGGTCTTAGGAAGAAGTACCGCCTAAGTCTAAGAATGTTATACCACCTCGAGATAAGTAATCATTGCACTGAATAAACAAACAAACTTCGAATCGAATTAATGATGGCTAATAGAGTTTTCTATTATAAGGCTTGACCGCTATTTTATCTTCTGTTAATTTGCTTGTGTGGGTTAAAGTGTCTTGAATTGATTGTAGTCACCACCGAACCCATGTCAGTCTCTCGGACTGAAAAAACCCCTTTTTCACCTGTTAGACTTAGGTCTAGAACTAACATAGGATTAGCATAGGTTTGACTTAGATTAAAATTAACTTAGATTAGTAAACCAAAGTATTAATAAATTGAAAGATTTAACCTCGCTTCAAGTGTTCGACACCCTACTTACCACGAATCTACCACCGACCGGGTACACTGCCCGTTAAAGTGTTGTTTTTGGTTAAGTCGGCAAAATATAAATTTAAAACTTGAATCATAAAAATATACTCCACACAACAACACATCAAGTTTTTGGCGCCATTGCCGAGGAGTGAAAATTAATCTTGATTTTTATTTTATATTTTAGTTTTTAGCATTAGATCTAACCCTTAGGATTAGTGTATATTCTTGTATATTCTGTATATTTTGTAGATTTGTCTTTAATTGTTTACTTGTATATTTGTGTGTTTAATTTAATTGTTTTTTCTAATACACTGTTCTGGTCGATAAACAGATACGGTGTATCCACCACCATTGGATACGGCGTATCCAACTTTCTGTCAAATACAACGTATTTACTCAAAAGATTAATACGGCGTATTCACTTCAATTGAATATGGCATATCGATCATCTGAAACAGAATCAGAATCTAAGTTTTCATATTTGATTTTCGTGCTAAAATTTTTTCTATCTTAAGAGCATATCCTACTGATTGTTTATCCCTTGTTTCAGGTAGTGCATGACAAGGAGTTCTACGAGCGAACTATTCACACCTTACGAAGAACCTGAATGAGAATTTCGATCATCAAGGAAGCACTTCAAGACACTAAGTCTTGACGAATTGAGATCGCCTGGTTTCGATCTATTTTCTGACCAGGAAGACTATTTAGAGGAAGAAGTTGCGGAAACAATGGCGGAAACTATGGAGCAATACATGACCAAGACCCGAGCTGACTATGGATCGGGGGTTGCTAGGCCTAAAATTGAAGATAAAGATCACTTTGAACTAAAAGGCCAATTTCTTAAGGAGCTTCGAGGAAACACATTCAGCGATTCGAATCATGAAGATGCGAACGAACACATTGAGAAAGTTCTCAAAATTGTTGACTTATTCCATGTTCCTAACATTACTCAAGATCAATTAATACTCTGAGTCTTCCCTATATCCTTAACTGGAGCTGCAAGTTGTTGGCTAAGAAACGAACCAACTAGTTCAATTAAAACTTGGGAAGAACTTAAAACTAAGTTTTTGAACAAATATTGCCCACCTGCTCGAACTGCAAAGAAAATGAAGGAAATCACAAGAACCTGACGAAACTCTTTTTCAAGCATGGAAGGCTTTAAAGAACTCTTGATGAAGTGTCCTCAACACTACTTAACTGAAATGCAGGAAGTGATTTTGTTCTATAATAGATTAGAAGTTCCAACACGACAGATTCTTAATTCAAGAGGTGCAATACCGACTAAGACTGCTACTGATGCGAAAGTGGCCATCCAAGAGATGGAAGAATACTCTCAAAAATGGCACAATGGAACATCTAAGACAAGAAGTACCGAAACTTCTGACAGATACCCTGAGCAAGTTTATGAGTGAATCAGAAAAAGACACGAAGAAAACTCCAATTTGATTAAAGAAATCCGAGCTTCAACGGATGCTGCCATTAGAAACTAAAGAGCATCAATTAAAACATTAGAGATTCAAATCGGGAAAATGAGCAAATTACTACAGGAAAGAGGATTTGGAAGTCTACCTAGCTCTACTGAAGCGAACCCGAGAGATCAAGTCAAGTCGATCTCGACTACTATTGAAGCTGATTCATACCCGATACGCCGTATTGGATTGATATTTAGTTTTAATACGTATAATAATATAACGATGATGAAATTCCTAAACTACCCTTGAGGACAAAGGTAGTAAGAAAAATCACACGAAAATATCCTACGTTTTACCGGTAAGTGATTACCGGGTCGTTTTCCCAAAGACTTATGAAATTAAGACCCTGTTTGTTATTTGGACAATGATTTGAATTGGTTCGAAGATGATTGTTTTCTAAAATCCTAATAGTGAGCAAATAAATGCACAATTAAAACTAACTAAGAAAAACGTTAACGGGTATTTAATAAAACACGACAAATAAGCAAGTACACTAAAATCAAACCCTAAATGATTTTCTAAACTTTTTCTAATCCTAATTGACTATTTAAAAAGATAATGCTAAGGAAATTCTAAACCGAGGGTACTTTAAGTTGAAAAAAATGAAGAAAACAAGAACGGGAACGAAATTCCGTTCTTTAAAAAGTAAAATTAAAAAATATTAACCCTACGAAAGTAAATTTCAAACCTAAGCCTTAAATATGTTAAAAGACAATTTTATAAAAACTAAAATTATTTTTTTGATTATTTTTCTATTTTTTTTAAGTTTTTAACAAAATTAATTCACGAAAATTATAAAACTTTAAGCAAAAAA